>AWUE01020070.1:0-38052 GCA_001974825.2 Corchorus olitorius | reverse complement strand
ACATCTTTGTTCTTAAAAAAACGTTTTCTTTCCTAAAAAAGCTTTGCTATAATTGTGTTTTTTTACTTTGTATATTATTCAATTATATATTTTTATTTGTATATTATTCAATTATATATTTTTACTTTGTATATTATTCAATTAGACAAACTTTTGTGAGTTTCAATATTTTCTTGAGACAACTTTAGTATATAATGTTGGAAGGTACATTTTTTTTTAATGTTTATCCTTAAATATAATCATTAGTTGAATGAGTTCCTTTATTTTTTATTTTTCTAAATTTATTTTGTTTGATTTTTTAAAAAAAGCTTTTCTAAATTTAAAAGTTATTCATATTCATTTTTTAGAAAGCATTAGTGTAATTGTTGTTTTTCACTCTATGTTCTTAAACTATGCACAAACGATTTTTTTTATTTTGTGAGTTTTGATTTTCTTGAAAAAGCATTTTTGTTATTTATTGCCAAAATTCTACATCTTTGTTTTTAAAACAATGTTTTCTTTCCTAAAAAGCTTTGCTATAATTGTGATTCTTTTACTTTGTATATTATTCAATTATATGTTGTTATATTAACAAGTAATTCTAAATTAGTTATGTATTTTCAATGATCATGGATATAATTTGAGAGAAGAGCTCATTTAAACAATTCGTGAAAGCGACATGTACAAAGAGATACATATACGTTGAACAAATCTTAAGAAGATTATACAAAAGTGTTGAACAAATATTGCACATGTCGTAGTCCAAATGGAGTACTTGAAAGATGTATAAAAACCATTGTGTACTATGCAATTTTCAATAATTAAGTTGATGAAAGTTTGAACAATTTTAAATTTATGAATATTGGTAATAAACAATTGTTATTGTTTTAACAAATTAATTAAAGGAACTTTCATATGTGAGTTTCCCATATCTTTGAAGTAACTAAATCAATATTCTATCAATTCACTTTCCTTAGACAGTATAGTGTTATTTCTGAAATCTTAATTTTGGTAATCATTTGTTATTAATTTATTTTCCTTGAATAGTATAATCCCATTTGTAAAACCTTAATTTTGATAAAGAATCACAATTAATTTACATAGTTACATACTAATTCTTTCAAATAATTAAGATGCTTTCACCAAAAAAATAAATTAATATGCTACATAAAATTGCTCAAAATTAAATAAGTATTAAATTTACTATTTTTTAGGGAAATATTAAATTTACTAGTTGATTATTATGTTCTATTCAAAATAGATTGATTTTTCAAATTAATTATCATGTGCTAATCAAAATTAATTTACCACATTAATCAATTGATTGATTGATCATTATGTGCTAATTAAAACAATCTAAATTAATAGTTTGTTTTTTATAGTATGCTCAATCAGTAATTAAATTACCCAAACTTAGTCCAAATTAATCAATATAATAGTCAACTATATATAAGCAGTCAAATTAGTCATTAAATCAATAATCAATATCAAAATTAAATCAAATCTAGTTCGGCAAAAAGATCAAATATAATTAGTTTAAATTAATCAAATCAAATTAATTTTTTATGTAAATTTCAAATAATTGTTTAATTGATTGATCAATTAATAATTAATTAAATTAAACGTGGACAAAATGAAATCAATTTATAATTAATTTAAATCATAATCAAACAAATTAGTAATAACGTCGCTAATCAATTATTAATTAATAATAATTAAATTATTTAAAATGAGTCAAAATGTAATCAAATGTAATTAATTTACATTATAAGTAATAAGATCATTAACTAAATAATTGATTAATTTGTAATTTTTTCACTAATTACTTTCTATAAATATATGTAACATTGGATCAATGATAATTAAGTTAGTGAAATTAGCAGTCAATTTTAAATTAATTTGTATTAATTAAAAAATTAATTCAATTGTAATTTACTTAGATTTTAAGTGATAAAATCATTAATTATAGCACCAATTAGTTACCAATTAATTCTCAGTATTGATTTTTCATAACCATAGTGAAATTATCAAATATAACATAATAATTTACATCCTAAACTTTGTGGAAATAGTAGGAGATCTCAACAATAACTTTTTGAATTCTCTTTACCTCAGCTAAAATTTACCATCAAATCTTACTTCCTAACGTGTCACAAGATTTAACCTTAATAAAAACAAACTTTGAAGGGCAAATTCAGTACATTTACTGTGGTAGGGTATTAGTGGTTGTAATTGTGTCACCTATTGTGGGATCATATATATATCACATTACATATTTTCTAAAATAATTACTCCCTTTGTTCCACTTTGAATGTCCATTTTATATTTGACACAAAGTTTTAGAAAAAAATAATATTAATGGTTGCTCTACATTATCAACCATTAGATTTAACCTTAAAAAAACTATCATTACAGTTGATATGAAGGCGTGTATTTCATATAAAAATTAGGTTTTAGTAAATTATAAGGAGGGAAGAGTGTCTTTCATTTTAAAAAGGTACATTTTTTTTAAAACATAAAAAATAATAAGATGTACATTTAGTATGAAACATAGTATAATATTTAATTATAAGAAATTAAGAATATGGAATGTGCCAATTCGAAAAATGAAAAACTTATAGATTTGTTCATGATAGTTCAAGACGATCATATTTCAACTAATAAATTTTTAAGTATTTTTCATCCTCGGGCAACAACCGGGTTTTAAACTAGTTATACTTAATTCTAAGAAATAAAATTACATGCTAAAAATCAATTAATGAATAAAGCATTCTTAAAAATTCTAAGCATTCATCAATCATAATTAAATCAATCAATGATTTATAGAAATAGTAATAGAGATTCCCCTTTTCTTCCTTCTCTAGTTTTTCTTGCTTTGTTCTCTTTTCGCTCCTCCTCCTTGGCTATTACTATCAAGGGGGAGGAGGGGTTTGATTTTTATTTCGTATCTTGTTTTTTTCTTTAGTTTTAGAATAAAGTCCCACAGATATGTTGATCTGTTTGGGTTATGAGTCTCCAGATCTTTAGATCTTGGATGTTTGAGTTAGTTCAGTTTGTCGAGTTAGTTTATTCAGTTTGTTTGACGTCTTTTGAGTTTACAATAGATGGGTGATTTTACCATCATATTGAGATGGGTTTTCTTTGTGGTTTTCGGATCAATCGGGGAGGTTTTCAGATCACTCACCTTTCTGTCGTTGGTGAAAGCTCACAGAAGCGAAAACGAAGAGGTGTCGCGCGTGTTAAAGACTTATGGAAAATGTTCGAAACTCTAATTCAAAGGATCATATCTTGATGACAGATCCAGATCAAGACGTTGATGATGAAATTCAATCTATTGTAATTTATGTTATGAACGATGTAATTTCATTTTCATGAATGAAAATTACATTTTCTTCAAACAAAAAAAAATCAATCAATGATTTTGGCATGCATATATTGAGTGATTGATTGAAAATTTTCGAAATAATTATGGCATGGATCTATGCATGTAGACTCTCTCCCCTACACTTAAAAGACACATTGTCCTCGATGTATGAATTTTAACAAAAAAATAAAAAATTTGAGATTTTTGAAATTGGCAGAATAATATTCTGGTTTTCCTGAAGCTTCAATAGGTGATGAGTTCCAAGGATCAGGTAATTGTTAAATTATGAGTTTTATCAGTATTTTCTAGTCTAGTTTTGATTGACAGGTAATCGTTTCATTTGACTAACAACATCTCTGGCTATTTGTTGCTATCCTCGTTTTGCTTGGCGATTAATTATTTTGTGATGTAGTCTGCCTTAATCCATTACTATATGGCCTTTCTGGAAATTTTGCAGAAGATAAAAGGTTTAATAAGCAAAAAGGTTCCTGAACTTACACCGAACCGTCAAATAAGCCCTTTAGCTTTTATTTTGGTCAAATAAACCCATGAACTCTTTAAAAAAGGCCAAATAAGCCATGTTGCCAAGGCTAAATGCTTAAATAAGGACTAAACGTTTTAAGATTTTCTCAAATAAGGATCAAAATACACAATTCCAATAAATTAGAACACATAATTAGCAAATTTTTTTAAATTAGGGAATCCTTAAATGAAAATCAATGTTTCTCATGCATACACGTTAAATTTGATAAAAAAAATGATATTATCATGTTAATTAAAAATCAAACCCTACTAATCAAAATAAATTTATTTAACGTAATATGATAGAAAATTATCGTGTGCTTTTCAATTTATATGTATCTTACATACTAGTATTAACTTATACTGTATCCAATTTGCAAAGAAATATTAAGTATGTTTTCTAATTTATTGAAATTGTGTATTTTGATCATTATTGAGAAAATCTTGAAACGTTTAGTCCTTATTTGAGCATTTATCCTTAGTAACGGGGCTTATTTGGATTTTTTTAAGAGTTCAGGGGCTTATTTGACCAAATAAGAGTTTAGGGGCTTATTTGACGATTCAGTGTAAGTTCAGGGGCCTTTTTGCTCATTAAGCCGAAGATAAAAGTTTACTTGAAGTCTCAAGAGAGGCAGAGGGCCAACAACCAGGTAATTGCCCTTTTCAGCTTAGATGGACTTTCCTCCCTTATCCTAACAGACGATTACTATCTTATCATTGTCAGATGGCAAGGCGGAAACTATGAGGACAACTCCTTCAATATTTTATTTTCTTCTAATTACTTGACTATTTCTCCTACTCCAAAGCCGAGACCAGCTAAGTTTTCAGATCCTTCTCGTCAGATGAATATCTCCAAAGTAAGGACTTTTACTCTCTAATCTCTTTGCCCTTTTAATAACCGAAGCATTGTATTTTTGTTTGTATTGTCGACTTTTTCAATGTTTTAACTTATATACCTAACATTATGGTGTTACTGTTATCTAAGATCTTGATTTGCAGGTTTTGGCATCTGTGACTATGGCCACAGGAAAACTTGTAGTGCCGTCTTTGGATCAGAAAAGCGATTCAAGCAACAACCAGCAAAGTATGAGTCTGAAAGACAATAAATCCACTCATGTGTTTCACTTGCCCCAACCAAGCCCTTCTACTTCTACTTCAGCAATAACTCAACTTTCAAACGCGAAAGTTTCAACTGTATTGAACTATGGATCTTCTTTAATTACTATATTCCAATTTATGAAAGATTTTAGACTTCAAAGGCTAACGGATTAGACTTTGAAACTTTTGATCAGCCTTCTGGTGGAGGTAAAGTAGGCATTGGTGGACCAATGGTCAAAAAATGGTTGGTTAAAACAACTTGAAGCTACATTATATGTTAGCTGCGTCTATCATTCTTTGCTATTGCAATGTGCATATGATCTATTGAGCTTCTACAACTCCGATATTTTATTCCAGGAAAAGTACAAAACCAAAAGTTATCACATTATCCAATCCGGGTGATTTCCGAGAGATGGTCCAGAGAATGACAAGAAAGCTATGAGGTTAAACTTAAATGTGCAAAAACTTTTTTTTTTTTTGTGTTTGTCAAAGTTACTTATGTTCTGTAAAGCTAAATTTATGTGGCTGTGAAAGTTAGCTTAATTGAGTTGTGTTTTCACTTTATAAAATTATGTACAAGTATTAGTCGGGTTATGTTTTGTATAAATAGTTATGTTATGAATGAAAATGTTATGTTCTTTTGTCTCAAAAAGTTTCTCTTTTACTGACACGAGAGTGTCCCATTCTTTCCAACATGAAGTCTCGGATGAAGATAATGCATTTAGAGAAGCAAGCACCTTGCCATGTGAGCAGCTTGCTTTGTTGACATGTCACCTTGAGTGGGATCAAGATAGGCACGGTGGAGACAAGGTGGAGCCAAGCAAGCACCTCTCCAACATTGAGCCTAGTTGGAATTAAGCACCTTTCTTACCATGCCATGTGTTGATGACTTCCTTTCTCCATGTGACATGTGTTGGTCAATCTTGGTGGCTTGGAAAACCTTCGGATGAAGCTTTCTCATGTAGTTGGATGAAGATTGCAAGTTGGTTACAAGTTGAAGACATCATCATTTGTGCATGGAAATGAGTATTTCGACTACCTACAACCCGAATTGAGTTCACACTTCATTTGAGCTAATTCGGGTAGTTTAAGTTAAGTTCATGTTATGTTTACTTAAGCTTGTTTTATTAGCACTAGTTAAGTGTGTTTAGTTGCTAATCCTAGTATATAAGCTACGGATGAAGCATTTTGCAACTTAGACTTGAATTTTGTAACTTTGAACACTTTGCTTTGCTTTGTAACCTTGTCTAGGTTCTTGCAAACTTTCCTATATCAATTTGAGTGGTGAATATGTATCTTTTGTTGATTTGGGATTAATAGAAGCTTGTTCATCTTGTGAATTCTTCTTGTGGTGAATCTGTATCAAGTTGTGTTCATTTGGTGGTGAGTTTCGACTGATTCTAGCTCTTGGTGATGAAATTTGTATCTTTGAGTGTTTGAATCCGTGTGCTTACATTTTCATCAATTCCATTGTGAATTGATCTTCAGTTAACTTAAACACTACCCAAACACTTACCCTTAGGAGTTGAAGTGTTCATTTTAAGCACTTTAAGCACACTTACATTCAGGTATTGTTGAAAGCAACTCATTTTAAGGCCTTTTTGAGCCAACCCCGTATCAAATTGGTACTCGAAGCTTTGGTTGTGGGGAGATTCATCATGTCTCAACATGGAAGTGATGGGGGTAGAGTTGCACCTAATGAAACGGTTGAGAATCTTAGAGGTCTTGTGGAAACCCTTCGGGATAGACTTCATTTGATGGAAGAAAAGGAGAGACACCGTGAGGAAAGTAAAGGGAGTTCTAGCTCTCACACTAGAAGAGGAGGCCGTGGTGGTGCCTCAAGTGCTAGCTCTAGTGAACCCATACATCCGGATGATGTAAGAGCTCATTTGAGAAGACAACATTAACAACAAAGAAGAAATGAAGTAGAAGATGAAGTTGGTGATGTTAACCAACTGTAGACACCCCTTTTTGCCCGTATCCTTTAGTTTATAATTAAGTTAATCCTTAATGTGCATGCAGGGGCATTTTGGTCATTTTTTGGTTCACAGTAGATTAGGATAGCAAATCCATCTTTTGACATCATGGTAAAATACTGAGCATCATCCTATCATGATTGCATTAGAAAAATCCAAAAATATATTTAGCAATAGTGCTTTAGTCAATTATTCATAGTAATATGAAATCATTTTGGAGATTCAATTGGGTTCATATTAATTGGACTACCTCACACCACAAACACCTCAAAAGTAGAATTTGCATGGTCCTGATCTAATTTCATCATTGTTAGAAAAGGAGAAAATGAAGATGAAAATAAAAATTGGAAAATTCACAAAAAACGTCCTTATTCATGCACTTGTGTTTCACCATATTTACATTTTTCTTTTCCTTCCATGCTAAAAAATAATAACACAAAAACAAAGAAAAAGAGTATTCAGTTCATTTGGTTCATATAATAGTTCATTTGGGTCATATGGTGGTATAAGTCTCATGGGCCAGATTCCTCATTTGCATTGGACCAAGGCCATTTTCTATTGGGTCCTAACTTTGGGTCTCTTTCCATCTTTTGTTGGGTTCACTTCCAACCTTTGTCATTTGGTCTTGGAAATAGCCTTTAGGCCGTTGGGCCTTTGTAACTTTCTCAGGTTTCCTTATCATACACAAAAATGCTTTGATTTCTATTTTGCATAAGTTTACAGAATAAGAATAAGGGAGTTTTACTTTATTTCTTAGTTTCCATAATTACATAATACAAAAAAAGAAGTAAAGGAGTGGAATTAAAAGTCTCGAATTTCTTTGGCATATTGCTTGGGATCTTGTCCGACTCATGCCCCCATGAAAGCCTTGTTAGGCTGGTTTAGGTAAAATAGAAGTCCCCATGTGAGCACTAGGGTCTCTTCCTTGTAAACAGCCGCATCAGCTCTATGACATCTCATAGAAAATTCAGAAAATTACAGCAGTTACTTTCCCACATGATAATAAGAAAACAGAACAGAGATTGGCAAGCACCCATTCTGCAGCATACATTACATAGTCTCTAAGCATGTTAACAAACATTTGGGCACTTTAAGGTAGTAATTCACATTTCAATGAGCATCCTTCACTTTTATATGCATAATTGGCAGGGACTTCATTCATAGATTTTCAGAGGGCATTTTCATATTCAAAAGTGCACCAAAAAAAAAATAGAGCGTTCAAGCAACATGCATAATAAGAATCATGAGCTAACGGTTGCATTTGAATCCCAATCTCATTCGAACCAACTCAATTTGGCAATCAATTTTCATTCATCAATGCAACAGTTTATTCATTTCACATTCACACACACTAAACACCATATCACACAGTCACACACATGCACTTCATAATCGTGAACAAGCCCACACATCAGCCCATTTCACTCAATAAAACAGAAATACATGCAACAAAAAAGGGAACAAGCATTTTAGGCAACATGACCAAGGCAATTTCCAGGAAAGCAAAGCAGGCCAGTAAGAAAATCAAACAAGAGGTAAAAGACCTTACCAGGGAGTTGGTAACCTCTGATGGAGCTCCAGCTGGCCTTCAAGACCCACCATTGCCATGTCAGCAACCCCTGCAGACTAAAAGGATTCACATGATTAAACAAAACAGAGGCAAAATGGCAAAATCAGACAAAAGGTAAATAAAACAAAGCAAACAAGAGTTATTTGTGTGTCAGTTGGTGCAAGCACCAACTCTGCTACACCCTGCGACACCAACCATAGGCATGCCAAGCCCAAACAGAATCACAACAAACAAATCAGGGGCATGTCATCGAGTGTAATAAAGGGAATCAGGGAGAAAAACAAAAGTTTCCTTCAAAGAGCTTAAGGGAGAAATAAGGAATTTGGCACCAAGACCCATCAGACCATTCGTGAACAAATACAGAGAGTTAACGGGAGGGATTTGCCCAGGAATTCAATATATATATACACTAATAGAGAAAAGAAAAGAAAAATTGAAAAAAACAGAGGAGGTTCATAGTTTAGGGGTTTGGGGGATTCATTGAAAAAAAAAGAAAAAAACTTCCTTAGTCCAATTTTTTTTCTCAGAGGGTTTTTTTTTTATAGAAAAAAGCAGAGATACCTAAAAAAACGGAGAGAAGCTTTTAGGGTGGGGGAGCAATTACCTTTCTGGGCTCCACACCTCGCTTGCCTCTGTCTGTTCTTTCGAGGGTTTGCATCTTTCTAAGGTTTTGTTGGAACCTGGAGCTTCGAGTCTCGTTGCACCAAATTGTCATAGGGGTTTCGTTGGGTTAGCTATTAGGAGTTGGGTGTTGAGATTTCGAAAGCACCATGGTGGTTATTGTCGGGTTTGGCCATTTCTTGTTTCGGGAACTCTCATTTGGTGAGCGGAAGCAACCTTGAGTTTGGGGTTTCGGGTGTTTAAGGAAAAAGGGGAAGCCTTTGCACCAATTGGGGTCGGATCCAGGCGAAACAAGGGCGAATGGAAAACTTGAAGTCGGCACTGGTTCTAGAGAGAGAAGGAGAGGAAATCGAAAGGTAAAGCGATGAGGGGAAGCTACCGACACCAGTTTGAACCAATCTACGGTGGAAAAATTTGCCAACGCGGAGCATCTGCCACGGAGGGAGATATCAGGCGGGTTGAGGCAGCGGCGCAAGGAGAAGCTAGGGTTTGAAGGTAGTTTTCGATTTTCAAAAGGAAAAGATGAAGCTTATATATACTTCTACTGATTTTTTATTTGTTGTTTACTATTTTTGGATTAAATTTGTTTTTTAATATGCTTTTTGGTGATAAATACTTACTTATGTTGTTTTTGGGTTAACAGTTTAGTCTTGCATGCAATTTAATCCCTAATTTTCAGTCAATCAAGTCTTAGAAGTAGTAATTTGGCGCGAGCAGGACTGTAATTTATTATTTTATTCACATAAAAACCATAACTTGCCAGCGTTTTCAACCTAGTCCCTTGATTTAGTTCAATTTGATCCCCAACGTTTAGGAAGGCTTCAATTTAAGGTCAATCTTAGAAATTAATTCTAGTTTTCAATAAATTGATAAGTAAAATAAAAACAAAATGTTAGATTTAAATTAATCTTGAAATTTAGTTTAACTTTGAACAAGTTAATAAATCTTAGTTTTTTAGAAGATTAAGTTTAACATTAAAGAATCAATTTAAGAAATCATCATTTGCATCCACGTTTATTTTCGTATAAATTGCTGCAATTTAGTATTGTCATGTGAGTTAACTAAAATGATCCGATGATCGAATGCTTGATTGAGGCTTGGACACTTGTTGTCGGTCTCAATTCATCATTCCTAGGCTTGGAACATATGGACGGGGGTCTAACCAGTATGAGTGGAAGACACCCGGACAGTGTTCCTCGTATAATTACTCGGTAAAACTTGTATTAACCGAAATTCATGCATCACGTGCATTCAGGCATATAGAGACCAAAATTAATACATATTATTAAAATTCAAAGATTAAGGTGAAACACTTTGTTTCCAAAAACACTCAAAAAAGATTTGTGATTGTTATCGTTCTCTTCAAGTTCTTGCTTAAATCAAAGCCAAGAGTCAATTTTTTTTTTTAAGGAAATAAAATATGCTTTTTTTTTAAAAAAAAAAAAATCAAGGCTTAAGTCTTATTAAGATAGGCAATTTGTCATAAGAAAATAAAAATTGAGTACAACTAAAAGGAAAATGAAAATTTTGCTTTTTTTTTTTTGAAAAAGAAAGGTTTTACAAGATGATGATTCAAAATCCTAAACTAAAAAAAGAATTCAAATCAAAAAGAAAATTTTCAAAAATTAGAAGAGTTTTCAAATCTAAGTGAAACATTAAAATTGAAAAATCCAAAATATAAAAATGAATGTTTATTTTTTCGGAAGGAATTCCAAAAGTAAAAAAAATTAATTAAGTTTTATTTTCAAAGGGAAGGTTCCCACAGTTTCAGTTTTTAAGGGGAAGGTTCCCATTTTCGGTTTCTTTCGCAAAATAGAGTCATTTTGAACCCGATTTTCTAAAAATCCTTTCATGAGGAGCACAGAAGAGAACGAATAGTAAAATGGGGATAAGAATTGATCAAAGTGTCTGGTAATTTCCTTTGAATACCAAACACTTTTTTTTACAATATACAAAACTCATTTGTGCTTGTGTAACTTTGTTTTCAAAATCAAACAAAGGATTTACGGACTTTAAATCATTTAAAATTTAGGAATAATTACAACCAAAAATAGAAACTCATGAGTTAAACCTAGGTTAGTCAGTGCCGTCAATTTGACAGGCGTTGTGGGGGTGCTGATCCTTCCCCGCACGTACTAGACTCCCGAACTCGTAAGCTCTGGATAAGCAGACCATTTATTAGGCCAGTGTCACCTTCGCCAGGCTTAGATCGATATTGAGCTTAATAATTTGATAGGTGACTAATCACACCTAGGTTAAAAAATAGGATTAGTGGCGACTCCGATTTTTAAAGTCGGTTCAGAGTCCTCGGACTCGGATGTTACGACAGCTTGGCGACTCCACTGGGGATAGTTAGAGAGTCCAACTAAGTTCTAATTTAGAGTTTACTAGGTTTTCTATAATTGGTTTTGCCTACATTTATTTTTGTTTATGCTTATCTTTATGCTCATTCACATTTACATGCTTTGATTACACGTTTATATGTCATGTCTAATCTCTTACACTGTTTCTTTGGGGGTAGTTTAGTAGTTGGGTTGGGTCATGGTAAAGGTTTGTATGTTCCTTCACACACTCACTAATAAACTTCCACTTGCATATGCATGAGCTTACACCGAAGCTCTAACCCTTTTAGGAGGAGGCAAAGTAGCTAGCCCTCGTGTCACGATAGTCACCGTACGGGTTTTTAGTGAAAAACCTCCACTCAGACTGAACCCTTTCCAGTGAGCCTATAATGGGTGAGGATTGGGGGCCTTACTAGCCTAGAGTGGGCGTCAGTAAGGACAGTTTGGGAGCCTTTAGAACTGTGAAAAGCCTCACCCAGCATGTAGAGACTATGAGCGATATCCCACCTAGCTAGAGTTAAACTTGTGAGGGTAAACCCGGTACACGAAAGGAACATTAATTGCCTTTATCTTTACTTTTCTTAATGAACCGTAAAAGGAGTGATCACATTACCCCGATAAATGGACTCCCTGCCCATAAGAGCCTAAGGCTCAAATTTTCAAAAAAATAGAAAATGTTTTGATACCTCAAGGGCACTTGTATGTTATTACTTGTTTAAATTTTAGCACTTTTTTTTTTTACTTATGTAATACTAACTTGCTTTTTGTGTGTTCCATTTTGTCTTTGCTTTTTTCTTCTTCTTTTGCATTTTGTTGCATTACATCATAGTTTGACTCATCATTTGAGATAGAGATAGATGATGCGGGATCAGGACAACCTGGAGTCATATGTTCCAGAACACTTAAGGGACAGTCACCCGGCTCACGTTCAACACAGAAATGAGATGGCTCAAAAGCTTTATGGAGATTTTCAAACAGAGGTACCAGATACGGTCCACTTAGATTTGAAGCAGAATGATTTCACTGAGCTCCGCAAACTTTGGATAAGAATGAAAATGACTGAGCAAGAATTTGCGGAAAAATACGGGGCAGTTGTGCAGCTTATAAGGGTGGAGGTAGATGCCAACATGATCAGAGGAATGCTGTCGTATTGGGATCGCACCTATTGATGCTTCCCATTTAATGAAGTCGACATGGTCCCAACTATTGAAGAATACGCCCAGTTGTTGAGATTGAAGGCAATTGATGAAAACTCCATAGTCATTATGAGGGGAAACAAGTCCACGGCAATATCCACTTTAGCAGATTTCATGGGTATGCAAAAGGCAGTGTATGATAAGTATTGGAAGAGCAAGGGTTTTTCAGATGGACTGGCAGCACAATGTCTTATGGAATTTGTGAGGGAGAACCCGAACACTCCTCAGGGACAGGATATCATGGCTGTGTTGGTATATGGAACGGTAGTCTTCCCTAAAGCATTGGGGCAGGTGGACTTTTACGTAATCCATCTAGTAGATGCCATCAAAAGGGGAAATAATCCAATCTCCGCTATTATAGCAGAAACTATCAGGTCTCTTAATCACTGCCGTCTAAAAGGGGGACGATTTAAAGGTTACGCACAATTGCTGACAATTTGGGTCAAGGGACATTTTGAATGCATCAAGTCTCGCTTTACTCAGCCAATCCATCTTGGGGAAAAAGCAAATCCAATCCGAGAGTTCCTTGCTAGCAAGTGGCCTGCGGGTAAGACTAAAGGACAATGGATGAAGTTTTAAGGAACTCTCAAAGCTGACCAGGTTAACTGGGTTGCTCCGTGGTTCCATCCTACTTCCGTAGCTTATTGTTGTGGACCTAACCCAGGGTTCCCATTGTTTGGATTATGGGGTGTCACTAGTTACTCTCCCATAATGGTTAGGAGGCAATATGGAGGGGACCAATTCATTCCAGCTACTTTTGGATTAAACAGTGTCGATTTTAAGTATGGGGAAAACCGTTCCAAGCACAAGGTTCAGGAGCTCAGGAATACGCTCAGGCAAATGACCTTTGTGAAGAAATTTGGGAGATCTACTCGGGTGACACCGGAATACCCGGATTGGCATTGCAAAAGAGTGAAAGAAATTAAGGTGCCTCCTCCCACTGACCCTAATGCCGCAGTGAGTGAAGAAATGGAAGACATAGTTATGAGGTTGACGATTCAGTATGAAAGAGAAAGAAATGGCAGTGAAGCCCAGAGACTAGCCGAAGTTAACCAACAGCTAATGTTGAAACAAGAGGAGGCAGAGAGAAAGGTCAGAGAAATGGAAGCAAAGCTGAAGGAAGCGGAGGAAGAAGTCAAGGATGTGAAGAAGTTGAAAGAAAAAGCTGAAGCTAAGAATCAGAAGCTTGAAGGGGACTTTAAGATAGAATGCAAAGAAGTGGCAAGGTTAACAAAAAGGAACAAAGCTAACCAACTCGCAACAGGATATTTCAAGGAGAGGCTGGACTTTGAAAAAGGAGAATGCTCTATAAGAGATCAGCAAGTGAAAACCTTAGATCGCGACTTGAAAAGGGTCAGAAAGGAAGGGGAAAGTGCCCAAAATGAACTGGAGGCAGAAAGGGCCAAGGTGAGGGCAGTTGAAGCATCCAGGGCAAAGGCAGAGGCAAACTTAGAGTTCCACAAGCAGGCAGCTAGGTTGAACAAGAAAGAATTTGAAGAAGTGAATGGGATGCTGAGGAACCTGGAAGAGCAATATGGGAAGCTCAGAGCTGAATTGTATGACCTAAGAGAGCAAGGATTTTCCCAGCAAAGGGCTTATCAAGAGAGGTGTGATCAGATTCGCTTCTTGCTAGAAAAGATCCAAATTGGGCTGCAACAGATAGAAGATATCAAGGACCAGGCTAGGAATATACTGCCATGCGTGGCACCATTCGACAGACGCCTTCAACCGGTAGCTGACTTCCTGGAAAACACCATCGGCCAGTGTAATGGAGCTCTCGCCTACTTCCAATAGTTCGTGGGAAAACAGCAGTATTGAATCTTTTGTAATAGAGTAGTATTCTAGTACTAATGTTATTTGTGAACAATTCAAGGCTTGTACAAGTACTTTTGATTTAAGTTTCAGTTTAAGACAATGGCCTGTAATTAAATTATTCTCGCTTTATGTTCGAGTTTCCGGACAATGGTGTGGTTAAGATGCTCTCTATCAATGAAGAATATGCAGTTATGGTATTTCGAGACAAGGAAATCCCAACTTTCTTCCTCTATCTTGAATGATGACTCCGTAGGATCATGCATCATAACATTCATTTGCATAATTTGCATAAGGACAAAAGCCCTGATGATTGACAGAATTATAAATGACCACGACTTTTGACCTTTGGAAGTTCCTACCAAGCCGTGGAGGGACTCAACGCCCTTAAAAATCTTGAAAAAACTTGATAAATAAAGATTAATTACTAACAACCAAAACAAATTCAGGTCGAAAAGATAGCTCCGCTCAGAAAAATATATCAGCGAACCCAGCAGTACAATACCAGATCTAAGGCCAAAAGAATGGACGAACAGGCCACGGAAATTCAGCAATTAAGAGAGGAAATCAGGCGCAAGGATGAAGAACTCAAGCGTAGAGATAAATAAGCACGGCGCCGAGAGGAGGCGACGAATGCCAAGATAGAATAGCTGATGGGAATGATGCATCAGTTTACAAAAGGGAAAGTTGTGGCAGATAACACTCAGGATGTAGAGGACCCGACAAGAGCCGACCTTGGGGAAAGCTCGGGATTGACTGGTCTCGGGATCGGAAATACCAATATGGCGCAAGTTAAACTGCCGATATCCAGTGGAACACAATTTGCTTATCCACCATTGTCAGGAGCAGCAGCCGAGACTTTCGTTCCCCGTCCACCGAGGCACCACCCGGCTGTCGGAATTGGGCCATTTGATCCTCCAGCATTTCATTCTGGAATTGATACTGCATCTATGCCTTTACAAGATTATTCTTATCTGTACCAACCAGGGGTAGCGGTTACTAAGCCCATTGATTTGACGGGGGCAGATGGATCCAGAAGATTGATCTGACTGAGGACAACAAGCGCAAATTGAGCTTACTAGAGGAAAGACTTCGGGGGTTGGAAGGGTCTAGTAGCTATTATAGCCTTATAGATACCTCAGAATTGTCATTGGTGGATGGACTAGTGATACCTCCAAAATTCAAGGCCCTAGAGTTTGAGAATTTCGACGGAACTAAGGATTATCCGCACAATCATCTGAGAAGCTACACCAGGAAGATGGGTCCTTATGCAACGAATGAGAAGCTCATGATTCATTGTTTTCAAGATAGCCTAACAGGGACAGCTTCTACCTGGTATAATCAGCTCGACAGGCATCGTATTCATTCCTGGGATGATCTAGCAAAAGCCTTTGCTGATCAATACAAGTATTTGGTTGAGTTAGCCCCATCTAGAGAAACCCTAAAAGCCATGGAAAGAAAGCCTACCGAAAGTTATACAGAGTTTGCTCAACGATGGAGAGATAAGGCTTATCAGGTCAGGCCACGAATAGAGGAGTCAGAGATTTCTGGTCTTTTCATTGATACCCAAAAATCTGTCTTTTTCGAAAAATTGTTCAACTTGGCATATGAACCCTTCGCAAAGATCGTGGTGATAGGTCAAAAATTGGACAATAGCATCAAATCAGGGAGGATTGTTGTTGCGGATGAAGCTAGGAGGGGACAGATTGGGAAGAAGAAAGAAGAGGTCAACAATGTCAGCCAGACGAGATATCAGCCCCAAGTACCCATCAGACCCTATTATCCACCCCACACCTACAACCACCCGCAATATAACTAAAACCCGATCAATTACTACCGTCCACCGACGCCAGTTCCATATTCTTATCAACCTGTCAACAATATAGGGGGCCCGTCTTACAGACCGCCAGCACCAAATCCTCAGCCCATAGCTCCTCCACAACCTGTCAACCAACTCATCCCACCAAGGGCTGCTTCACGCCCAGTCAGGGAGCCAATCGACCCCATTCTTTACACATACTCAGAATTACTACCTCAATTGGTCCAACAAAATCTGATTCGATACACGCCATACCCACACACCCTACAGCCTCCTTACCCCGCATGGTACAATGTCAATGCTTACTGTGAATTCCATTATGGAGCTCGAGGGCATTCAACTGAGAACTGTATGAGATTGAAGCGAGAGGTCCAAGCTCTGGTGAAGGGTGGGAAACTCAGTTTCCCGAAAGTGGAACAACCGAATAAAGCAGGAAATCCGCTACCTAACCATAACGGGGGGCAAGTTGGGGCTGTATACGGTGGAGAATTTATGATAAGAGATATCAGTAAGGTTGTTACTCCTATGGCGTTGGTTTATAAGGCCTTCGTGAAAGCTGGTATGATGGAATCGGGACAATATGATGGGGTTATTAGTGGTGAAGAATGCCCAATGCATAAAGGACACACTATCCAGCATTGCAAGGAGTTCAGGGCTTTCGTTCAAAAGATGATGAATGAATCCAGGATTTAGTTTTACTTTGAAATACCAGTGGGAGAAGTCAGTATGGTGACGGAGGAGCATAAGCCAAAACCGTTTGTCCTCGCCTTACCAACTAGGTTGCCGCCACCACCATTTGTACCAACACTCCCAATAGTGCAACTCTTTATCCCAAAACTACCTATGGTGATGCCGCATAACATGATGAGCCCAACCACTCCAATGGTGGTTAATCCTCCTAGGCCGTTCGCTTATGACAACAATCATTGTGTGCCCTAGAAATATGAAGTGAGTCTATCGCCCTAGGTGGCGGAAGGACAAGGCGAAGCAGACTTGGCAAACCTAAGTGGGGTTGGGAATATGACTAGGAGTAGTCGTTGTTATTCACCACCTGTGAAGGAGATGATACAGAAAAAAGAAAAGTTGGAGAAGGCATGTCCTGCTGATAAGCCTACAGAGATGGAACAAGGTCAATTATCTGTTCAAGGAGAAACGGGGAAGTCAGAATTTACGGAAAAAGAAGCTTGTGAATTTATCAGGATCATAAAACACAGTGAATACAGTGTAGTGGACCAATTGAACAAAACGCCCGCTAAAATTTCCATTTTATCTCTGCTACTGAATTCAGAGGCGCATCGAAAAGCTCTATTGCGGTTGTTGAGTCAAGCATATGTGGATCAGTGAATCACAGTGGATAATTTGGATCATATTGTGGGGAGCATCACGACTGATCATATCACCTTCACTAACGAGGACATCCCGCCCGGAGGAAGAAACAGTCAGAAAGCTCTATACATATCGGCCGGATGTAATGGGTTCCACATCGGTCGAACGCTGATTGACAATAGGTCCGCCTTGAATATTATGCCTTATCACTTATTAGAGAAGTTATTGGTAGATCTCTCCCATATCAAACCAAACAACATGATGGTGAGGGCCTTCGATGGAACAACACAATCAGTAAAGGGTGACATTGAGCTCTAGATGAAGATCAGAGGAGTGGAATACTTGATGACCTTCCAAGTAATAGACATTAACCCTTCATACTCTTGTTTGTTAGGGAGGCCTTAGGATCCATATGGGTGGAGCAGTACCATCTAGTCTGCATCAGGCAGTCAAGTTCTAAGTAGGAAACAAGTTGATAGAGATTAAGGCAGAGAAAGACATCAGGGCTGCACAAACTTACAATGCCCCATACATTGAAGCAACATAAGAGGGTCTAAAAGATTCTTTCCGCTCATTTGAAGTTGCAGAGCTGACCCATGTCAAGGAAGGGGGAAAGTTGCCTAAGCCACATGTGACCAAAAATTGGATAATGCAGATAAAACAGTTGATTGGAAAGGGATGGAAAACTGGATGCTGTTTGGGGAAGAGACTCCAGGGAATCAGAGAGGCCATTTCTACACCAAAAAATAACTTTACATTCGGTCTGGGTTATAAGCCCACAAGGAAGGATTGGGTGGAGGCTATGGAGAAGAAGAAATAGATGAGGATGGCTAAGCTTATGAAGGGGGCAAGATGGAGTTCCCTCCCCTGCATCACACTTTCAGGTTAGCCGGTTGGGTGAACCCATCAGAGCAAATGAATGCTCTTCAACTAGCCACTAAGATGTTATCTGCAGAAAGAAAACTACATGACTTGTCAGTGAACGCAGTTGAGGATGGATCAGAGGATATGTGCCCATGGATCTACCCCGCCGAGCCAGGTTCAGAGATGGACAGTTGGACTGAGTTCGAATTTCCAGTTTTTATCGACAATGAAGAAATGTAATATCCTTTACAAAGTTTCCATAGGCTTCTTAAAGTTCCTAATGACTATTACCTAAAATGTGATTGCATTTCATTTTCATGGATGTTATTTAAATCATGTTCTCTTTATTATGATTAGTAATGAAAATCAGATGCATATTCAAGTTTCTTTTCATTCGTTTCACTTGTTCACATTTGTCTCTTCATTTACTATTCTATATTTTTATTATTCTTCTATATATATATATATATCTTGCTATCTCTTTCTCAGGCTAACTGGCGATGAATGCAAAGACGAACCGGATAAATCTGCAACTGATTTTGAGGGGCCCGTGTGTAACAATCATTCGACTGAGGAATATGAGGACGATTCAGAGCTACCCTCAGACCTCATGAGATTGATTGAGGAAGAAGATAGGCAAATTCAGCCTCATAAAGAAGCCACTGAACTGATAAATTTGGGTACTGAAGAATGTAAGAGGGAAGTAAAGATTGGCACTACTTTAACTCCAGAAGATAAGCAACAGCTAGTAGAATTACTCAGAGAGTATGCTGATGTATTTGCTTGGTAGTATCAAGGCATGCCAGGATTGGACCCCTCGGTAGCAGTTCACAAGTTGCCCATAAGGCCATAATGCAAGCTAGTGCAACAAAAATTAAAAAGGATGAAGCCCAGATATGCTCTTGAAAATCAAGAGGAAGTTAAGAAACAGTTTGACGCTGGGTTCCTTGAAGAGATCCGGTACCCAGAATTGCAAGCCAATATTGTTCTAGTTCCCAAGAAAGATGGAAAAGTGCGGATGTGCGTAGATTACAGAGATCTGAATCGCGTCAGCCCTAAGGTCAATTTCCCATTACCCGATATAAACATACTAGTGGACAATACAACTCGACATTCGTTGTTTTCTTTTAGGGATGGTTTCTCCGGGTATAATTAGATTAAGATGGCACCCGAAGATAAAGAGAAGACAACTTTTGTGACAACATGGGGGACATTCTGTTATAAAGTCATGCCTTTTGGGTTGAAGAATGAAGGAGCCACCTACCAATGAACAATGGTTACTTTATTCCATTACATGATGCACAAGGAGATAGAGGTGTATGTCGATGACATGATTGCCAAGGCTCGCTCGCCAGAGGAACATTTGGCGAATTTGAAGAAGTTGTTCCAAAGACTTAGAGAATATCAGCTCAAACTAAACCCAACAAAGTGCACTTTCGGGGCAACATCCGGAAAGTTGTTGGGATTCGTGGTAAGCCAGAAGGGATTAGAAGTCGATCCCGATAAGGTTGAAGCTACACGGAAATTACCTCCGCCAAGAACTCAAAAAGAAGTAAGGGGATTCCTTGGGCGTTTAAATTATATAGCTCGGTTCATATCAAAGTTGACTGCGAAATGTGATCCCATTTTCAAGCTACTCAGGAAAAGTAATCCAGGTGAATGGGATGATGAATGTCAAGCCGCATTTGAGAAGGTGAAAGAGTACTTGTTGAACCCACTGGTTTTGATGCCCCAAAGCGCGGAAGGCCTCTTATCTTATACTTAACAGTTTTTGAAAAGTCCATGGGCTGTCTCTTAGCACAACAAGATGGGTCGAGCAAAAAGGAGTATGCAGTCTACTATCTGAGCAAGAAATTCACCGAATATGAGTCCAATTACTCCTCCTTGGAAAAAATGTGTTGCGCACTAGCATGGGCAGCTCAACGGTTGAGACAATATATGCTTTACCATACCACAATGTTGGTATTAAGCTTGACCCGCTACGATACATCTTTGAGAAACCTGGTTTGTCTAGGAGGATAGCAAGATGACAAGTATTGTTATCAGAGTATGACATTTTGTACGTGTCCCAAAAGGCCATAAAAGGGAGTGTAGTGGCAGATTTTTTAGCAGATAGGGCAAGGGACGATTATGAGCCTCTTAAGTTTGAATTCCCTGATGAGGATCTCATGGCAGTGATGAATGCAGAGGAAGCCCCGAAAGAGACTTCGAAGTGGAAGGTGTATTTTGATGGAGCGTCCAATATGTTGGGCCATGGTATCGGTGCAGTGTTAATTTCACCCGATGGAGATCATTACCCAGCTACAGCAAGACTAGACTTCCCTTGTACGAACAACATCACAGAATATGAAGCATGCGTGTTCGGTATTCAAATAGCAATTGAAAGGAAGATCAAGGTGTTAGAAGTTTACGGTGATTCATCTCTGGTGGTTTATCAGATGAAAGGAGAATGGGAAAGCAGAGATTTTAAGCTCATTCCATATCGAGAGCACATTTTGGAGCTAATGAAGCAATTTGAAGATATCTCCTTCCATTATTTGCCTCGGGAAGAAAATCAGTTGGCTGACGCATTAGCTACGTTGGCTGCCATGTTCAAAATCGATGGAGGGATGGATATCCAACCTATCAAAATGAGGTTGAAGGAGTCGCCAGCACATGTTATGAGAAGAGGTTAATAGCGATTTGTCACGGTCAGATGTATCAAAAGAGAATGGAAAGGGCACTTACGAAGAAAGTACGCCCAAGAGAGTTCAAAGAAGGGGATTTGGTTTTGAAGAAGATCATACCAGCACAACGCGATCCCCGAGGCAAATGGGCACCAAATTGGGAGGGCCCGTTCATAGTAAAGAAAGCCTTCTCTGGTGGGGCATTGATTTTACAAGAGATGGACGGTGAAGAGTTCCCGAGACCCGTCAACTCAGATGCAGTCAAGAAGTATTATGCTTAAAAAAAAAAAGAACTTAACTTAAAAAAGAAGGAGGTTAGAAAAGAAAGAAGTAGATAAAAAGGGGGGTCCAAGTCGAAAACCCGCAAAGGGCGGCCTGGATCCATTGGGGGTCATTTGAGTTGGAAACCTGCAAAAGGCGGCTCAAACGGAGGCTGTAAAACAAGAAGATCTAGGTTGAAAACTCGCAAAGGGCGGCCTGGATGTGATTCAAGTGGCGAATATGTAAAAGAGCAGCTCAAGTAAAGGTTGGAAAGGCATTAACAACTTGCTCAATCTTCTCGTGAGGTCGAAAGGGTGAGTCAGTAACCGGAAGCTACCAAGGATGACCAAAAATATCAAGAGCTTACACACGGGTCTAATCGAAAAGCAGAAAATTGTCCATACTTCAAAATCTTCGGAGTATTCATCGTTATGAGGTCCACCCTGTTTATTTCTTATACACTATATTCCTTTGTAAACCGTATTGTTTGAGTACACTCTGTTGGACTCTTGTTCAAGGGGTGATGCTGCTCTTTGTATACATCTCTTCTTCTTTACTAATATATAATAGTATTTCTTATATATGAATCCCTTTTCTAAATGCTTCTCATGGGAAGGGACACTTGAATTTTGCATAGCATTACAAATTATGGTATTGATTGAGCATGTTAAAATAAACATGGTTGTGAATGAGGTTCAATCACAAAAGGGTTATCAAATGGGGACATAAGTCTAATTTTGTCACCAAAGGGGAGAGTGGAATTGAAAAGGTTAAGGGGCATGGAAATGGATGAAGAGAGAACTATTGAGGTTGCATTTCAAGGAAAAGATTGCGTTTTGTCGATGTTTGGGGCATCAATTGAGAAAAAAGGTTTACCACACCAGAAAGAGAAAAGCAAAAACAAACAAAGCATCGAGCTATCTTGAACTCCTTAATTTCAAAAAACTAATAAAAAGGAAAGAGAATAGAAAAAGAAAAGAAAACAAACAAACAACAACAATAGCATTCCATGCATCATACATCATTCATTCACAACTGATTGTTTCTCTTGGCTCAGGGTTTTTATCTTTGTAAACCCACTTAGGTCCCCATTTAGAGTTGCCATTTAAGTAAACCTGCTTAGGTCTATGTTTAGAATCTCATTTAAGAAAACCTGCTTAGGTCTCTGCTTAGAATTTCTGTTTAGAAAAACCTGCTTAGGTCCACGGTTAAATTCTCGTTTGATTAAACCTGCTTAGGTCTCTGTTTAGAATTTTCGTTTAAGTAAACCTGCTTAGGTCCTTGTTTAGAACTTCCATTCAAGTAAACCTGCTTAGGTCTACGTTTAGGAGTTTCGTTTAATCAAATCTGCTTAGAATTTCTGTTTAAGTAAACCTGCTTAGGTCTATGTTTAGAATTTCATTTAAGAAAACCTGCTTAGGTCTCTGCTTAGAATTTCTGTTTAAGGAACCTGCTTAGGTCCTTGTTTAGAACTTCCGTTTAAGTAAACCTACTTAGGTCTTTGAAGTTTCATTTACTCAAACCTGCTTAGGTTCTTGTTTAGAATTCGTGTTTAATCAAACCTGCTTAGGTCCCTCTGCTTAGAGCCTCATTTAATCAAACCTGCTTAGGTCTCTGCTTAAAGCCTCAAACCTGCTTAGGTCTATGCTTAGAGTTTCGTTTAATCAAACTTGCTTAGGTCCCTCTTTAGAATCTCGCCTCACAAAAACCTAATCGCATCTCTGATTAGAGTTTCATTTGAGAAAGCCTGCTCACGTACCTTTCGTTTTGTCAACCATCGCTCAAGTACCTTTTGTTTTGTCAATTTTTGTTAAAACCCTGCTTTAGGATCTTTGTTTCAAAGTCAAGTTTTAAGTTTCCATTTCGAAAACCCTTCCAAATCATGTTTTATTTTGTCCGCTGAATTGAAACAGGTGTCTACGTCTTTGCACACTTCCTGACTATCAGAAAGTGTACAAACTACAGTTTTGCACACTTCCTGATGGTTAGGAAGCTCGCGAAAAGAGGGGCAGTTGTAGACACCCCTTTTTGCTCGTATCCTTTAGTTTAGAATTTAGTTATTCCTTAATGTGCACACATGGGCATTTTGGTCATTTTTTGGTTCACAGTAGATTAGGATAGCAAATCCATCTTTGAACATCATGTTAAAATACTGAGCATCATCCTAACTCGATTGCATTAGAAAAATCGAAAAATATTTTTAGCAATAGTGCTTTAGTCATTTATTCATAATAATATGAAATCATTTTGGAGATTCAATTGGGTTCATATTAATTGGACTATCTCACACCACAAACACCTCAAAAGTAGAATTTGCATGGTCCTGATCTAATTTCATAATTGTTATAAAAGGAGAAAATGAAGATGAAAATAAAAATTGGAAAATTCACAAAAAACGTCCTTATTCATGCACTTGTGTTTCACCATATTTACATTTTTCTTTTCCTTCCATGCTAAAAAATAATAACACAAAAACAAAGAAAAAGAGTATTCATTTCATTTGGTTCATATGGTAGTATAAGTCTCATGGGCCAGATTCCTCATTTGCTTTGGACCAAGGCCATTTCCTATTGGGTCCTAACTTTGGGTCTCTTTCCATCTTTTGTTGGGTTCCCTTCCAACCTTTGCTATTTGGTCTTGGTAATAGCTTTAGGCCGTTGGGCCTTTATTATTTTCTCAGGTTTCCTTATCATACACAAAAATGCTTTGATTTCTATTTTGCATAAGTTTATAGAATAAGAATAAGGGAGTTTTACTTTATTTCTTAGTTTCCATAATTACATAATACAAAAAAAGAAGTAAAGGAGTGGAATTAAAAGTCTCAAATTTCTTTGGCATATTGCTTGGGATCTTGTCCGACTCATGCCCCCATGAAGCCTTGTTAGGCTGGCTTAGGTAAAGCAGAAGTCCCCATGTGTGCACCAGGGTCTCTTCCTTGTAAACAGTTGCATCAGCTCGATGACATCTCATAGAAAATTCAGAAAATTACAGCTGTTAATTTCCCACATGATAATAAGAAAACAAAACAGAGATTGGCAAGCAACCATTCTGCAGCATACATTACATAGACTCTAAGCATGTTAACAAGCATTTGGGCACTTTAAGGTAGTAATTCACATTTCAATGAGCATCCTTCACTTTTATATGCATAATTGGCAGGGACTTCATTCATAGATTTCCAAAGGACATTTTCATATTCAAAAGTGCACAAAAAAAAAAAAAAAACAGAGCGTTCAAGCAATCCATTCAGCATTTTCCCTTCACACATCTACTACAGCAACATGCATAATAAGAATCATGACAACAGCTAACAGTTGCATTTGAATCCCAATCTCATTCGAACCAACTCAATTTCGCAATCAATTTTCATTCATCAATGCAACAATTTATTCATTTCACATTTACACACACTAAACACCATATCACACAGTCACACACATGCACTTCATAATCGTGAAAAAGCCCACACATCAGCCCATTTCACTCAATAAAACATAAATACATGCAACAAAAAGGGAACAAGCATTTTAGGCGACATGACCAAGGCAGTTGGCAGGAAAGCAAAGCAGGCCAGCAAGAAAATCAAACAAGAGGTAAAAGACCTTACCAGGGAGTTGGTAACCACTGATGGAGCTCTAGTTGGCCTTCAGGACCCACCATTGCCATGTCAGCAACCCCTGCAGACCAAAAGGATTCACATGATTAAACAAAACGTAGGCAAAATGGCAAAATCAGACAAAAGGTAAATAAAACAAAACAACCCAAACAAGAGTTATTTGTGTGTCAGTTGGTGCAAGCACCAACTCTGCTACACCCTGCGACACCAACCATAGGCATGCCAAGCCCAAACAGAATCACAACAAACAAATCAGAAGCATGTCATCGAGTGTAATAAAGGGAATCAGGGAGAAAAACAAAAGTTTCCTTCAAAGAGCTTAAGGGAGAAATAAGGAATTTGGCACCAAGACCCATCGGACCATTCGATGAACAAATACAGATAGTTAACGGGAGGGATTTGCCCAGGCATTCAATATATATATACACTAATAGAGAAAAGATGGAAAAAGAGAAAAATTGAAAAAAACAGAGGAGGTTCATAGTTTGGGGTTCGGGGATTCATTTAAAAAAAAGAAAAAAGCTTCCTTAGTCCAATTTTTTTCTCCGAGGGGGTTTTTTTTTTAAGAAAAAAGCAGAGATACCTAAAAAAAAGAGAGAAGCTTTTAGGGTAGGGGAGCAATTACCTTTCGGAGCTCCACACCTCGCTTGCCTCTGTCTGTTCTTTCGATGGTTTGCATCTTTCTAGGGTTTTGTTGTATCTAGAACCTGGAGCTTCGAGTCTCGTTGCACCAAATTATCATAGGAGTTTCGTTGGGTTAGCTCTTAGGAGTTGGGTGTTGAGATTTCAAAAGCACCATGGTGGTTATTATCGGGTTTGGACATTTCCTGTTTCGGGAACTCTCATTTTCAAAAGCACCAAAAAATGAAGCTTATTTATACTTCTACTGATTTGTTATTTGTTGTTTACTATATTTGGATTAAATTTGTTTTTTAATATGCTTTTTGGTGATAAATACTTACTTATGTAGTTTTTGGGTTAACTGTTTAGTCTTGCATGCAATTTAATCCCTAATTTTCAGTCAATCAAGTCTTAGAAGTAGTAATTTGGCGCGAGTAGGTACTGTAATTTATTATTTTATTCACATAAACACCATAACTTGTCAGCGTTTTCAACCTAGTCCCTTGATTTAGTTCAATTTGATCCCCAACATTTAGGAAGGCTTCAATTTAAGATCAATCTTAGAAATTAATTCTAGTTTTCAATAAATTGATAAGGAAAATAAAAATAAAATGTTAGATTTAAATTAATCTTGAAATTTAGTTTAACTTTGAACAAGTTAATAAATCTTAGTTTTTTAGAAGATTAAGTTTAACTTTAAAGAATCAATTTAAGAAATCATCATTTGCATCCACGTTTATTTTCGTATAAATTGTTGCAATTTAGTATTGTCATGTGAGTTAACTAAAATGATCCGATGATGGGATGCTTGATTGAGGCTTGAACACTTGTTGTCGGTCTGAATTCATCATTTCTAGGCTTGGAACATATGGATGGGGTCTTAACAGTATTAGTTGAAGGCACCCGGACAGTGTTCCTCGTATAATTACTCGGTAAAACTTGTATTAACCGAAATTCATGCATCACGTGCATTCATGCATAGAGACCAGAATTAATACATATTTTTAAAATCCAAAGATTAAGGTGAAACACTTTGTTTCCAAAAAACTCAAAAAAGATTTGTGATTATTATCGTTCTCTTCAAGTTTTTACTTAAATCAAAGCCAAGAGTCAATTTTTTTTAAGAAAATAAAATAGGCTTTTTTAAAAAAAAAATCAAGGCTTAAGTCTTATTAAGATAGGCAATTTGTCATAAGAAAATAAGAAATGAGTACAACTAAAAGGAAAATGAAAATTTTGCTTTTTTTTTTTTGAAAAAAGAAAGGTTTTACAAGATGATGATTCAAAATCCTAAACTAAAAAAAAGAACTCAAATTAAAAAGAAAAATTTTAAAAAATAAGAAGAGTTTTCAAATCTAAGTGAAACAATAAAATTGAAAAATCCAAAATATAAAAATGAATGTTTATTTTTTCGGAAGGAATTCCAAAAGTCAAAAAAATTAACAAAGTTTTATTTTCAAAGGGAAAGTTCCCACCTTATTTTAAGTTTTTAAGGGGAAGGTTCCCATTTTCGGTTTCTTTCCCAAAATAGAGTCATTTTGAACCCGATTTTCTAAAAATCCTTTCATGAGGAGCCCAAAAGAGAACGAATAGTAAAATGGGGATAAGAATTGATCAAAGTGTCTAGTCATTTCCTTTGAATCCCAAACACTTTTTTTTACAATATACAAAACTCATTTGTGCTTGTGTAACTTTGTTTTCAAAATCAAACAAAGGATTTACTGACTTTAAATCATTTAAAATTTAGGAATAATTACAACCAAAAATGAAAACTCATGAGTTAAACCTAGGTTAGTTAGTGTCGTCAATTTGACGGGCGTTGTGGGGGTGCTGATCTTTCCCCGCACGTACTAGACTCCCGAACCCGTAAGCTCTGGATAAGCAGACCATTTATTAGGCTAGTGTCACCTTCGCCAGGCTTAGGTCAATATTGAGCTTAATAATTTGATATGTGACTAATCATACCTAGGTTAAAAAAAGGATTAGTGGCGACTCCGACTTTTTAAGTCGTTTCAGAGTCCCTGGACTTGGATGTTACGACACCAACAAATACAAAGGGTGAGAGATGTTGGTGCTCTTGGAAACTGTGTTCATGCTTATACTCCCAAAGTTGAGATTCCTGAATTTGATGGGAGAGGGCAACCTGATGATTTTCTTGATAGGTTACACACGGTGGAAAGGATTTTTCAATATCAAGAAGTGCCCGAAAATAAGCAAGTGAAGCTTGTTGCTATCAAGCTTAGAAAAATTGCATTTTTGTGGTGGGAAAACTTATTGAAGCAAAGAGAAAGGAGGGGCAAAGATAAGATTCGGACATGGGACAAGATGCTCCGATAGTTGAAGAAGAAATTCTTGCCCGAGGACTACAAGCAAGATGTTTTCTTTAAGCTTCAAAATTTGAAACAAGGTGCCATGAGTGTTTCGGACTATACAGCCGAGTTTGATTCCTTGATGATCAAAGCTAATATTAGTGAGCCCGAGGAGCAAACAATTGCAATGTACTTGGCTGGTTTAAGAGTTGATATTGCTAATATTGTTTCTTTGTAGCTTTATTGGTCCTTGAATGATGTTACTAGGTTAGCCTTGCGGGTTGAGAGGCAATTGAAGTCCAAATCAGTTATGAGGTTTGGAGGTAAAGATTTTAGCAAGGGGGCAACTTCAAAGTCTCCATTTGTACCTACACCGAAAGGTGATGAGAAGGACAAAGGCAAGAAAGGTGGTGATGATGCCGAGAAGGCTAAGTTGAGGCAAGAGAGAAAATGCTTCAAATGTCATGCTTTTGGGCATATGGCCGTAGATTGTCCAAATAGAAGAGTTGTAACTCTTGTGGAAGATAATGATGATGATAATGAAGAGGTTGAAGAAGTACCTGAGTAGGAGGAAGAGGAAGACCTCACCTATGCGAATCAAGGAGAGTCTATTGTAGTACAACAATGCTTCAAATTGACTCAAGTGGTAGAGGTTGAAGATTGGAGGAGGAAAGATGTGTTCCATACTCGGTGTACATGCCAAGGGAAAGTGTGTATGGTAATCATTGATAGTGGGAGCTTTGAGAATTCAGCCTCGGTGGAAATGGTTGAGAAACTTGGTTTGAAGACCACTCCCCATCCCTCACCATACAAACTTAGTTGGTTGAAAGATGAATCGGACTTGAGAGTGACATTGAGATGTGTGGTAGCATTTTCCATTGGGAAGCACTATTCAGATGAGGTTGAGTGTGATGTTGTTCTCATGGATGCTTGTCACTTATTGCTTGGAAGTCCATGGTTGTATGATAGACATGTTGTTTATGATGGTTGTGCTCACACTTACACTTTGAGAGTGAATGGCTGAAAGATCACTTTGGCTCCATTGAAGCCAAATATTGCTCCTACACCAAAGAGAGAAGCCTTGCTCATGTCTAGAAAGGAGTTGACCCGAGAGCTTAGAGGTGAGCCTATTGCTTTTGCTTTGGTTGTATTTGATGAGAATGGTGATGTGCAGGATTCGGGTTTACACCCAAAGTTGCTGCCATTGTTTGAAGAATATGGAGATGTGTTCCCGAATGATATTTCAGCTGGTTTGCCTCGCTTGAGAGACATTCAACACCAAATTGACATTCCAGGTTCAAAGGCAAGTGGAGGACTTGTTACAAAAAGGGTTGATCCGAGAGAGTTTAAGTCCTTGTGCAGTTCCTGCTCTTTTGGTACCAAAGAAAGAGGGTTCAAGGAGGATGTGTGTTGATAGTTGAGCCATTAACAAGATCACCATTGATTATAGATTCCCCATTTCATGGCTTGATGACTTGCTTGATCAATTACATGGGGCAAAGGTGTTTTCCAAAATTGATTTGAGGAGTGGTTATCACCAGATTCGGATGAAGCCTGGAGATGAATGGAAAACAGCTTTCAAGACTAGAAATGGCTTGTATGAGTCGCTTGTGATGCCATTCGGGTTATCCAATGCACCTAGCACATTCATGAGATTTATGAACCATGTTCTCAAGCCATGTGTAGGTGAGTGTGTAGTTGTTTATTTTGATGACATTCTGGTTTATAGTCCTGATGAAGATTCTCATCTTATGCATTTGAGGAAGGTGTTTGATTTGTTGAGAAATGAGAAGCTTTATGCTAATGTGAAGAAGTGTCATTTCTTCACTCATGAGATTGCATTTTTGGGGTATGTTGTTTCGGGTGATGGTGTTAAAATGGATAGTGGTAAAGTTGAAGCAATTCTGAATTGGCCTACTCCTAAGTCAATTCAAGAGATTCAGAGTTTTCATGGTTTGGCATCATTTTATAGGAGGTTCATCAAAGAGTTTAGTACTATTGTTGCTCCTATTACCGAATGCCTCAAAAGTAAGAGATTTTGTTGGACTAAGGAAGCTTAAGCTAGTTTTGATGAGTTGAAGAAGAGAGTGACCGAAGCTCCAACTTTGAAACTGCCTGATTTTAATTCACCATTTGAAGTAGAGTGTGATGCCTCGGATGTGGGCATAGGGGCTGTTTTGAGCCAAGGAAGACACCCCATTGCATTCTTTAGTGAAAAGTTGAATGAGTTCAAAAGAAAATACTCTACTTATGATAAGGAGTTCTATGCTTTGGTGAGAGCTCTTGATCATTGGTCCCAATACTTGCTGCCAGAGCCATTTATGTTGTTTTCGTATCATGAGGCCTTGAAATTCATCAATCAACAACACAAGCTTAATCGTAGACATGCTAAATGGGTTGAGTTCTTGCAATCCTTTAGTTTTTCTATCAAGCACAAGGTCGAGGCTCAAAATGTGGTGACCGATGCACTTAGTAGGAAGTTCACACTTCCTACTACTCTACAAGTGCAAGTTGTGGGATTTGAAGCTATTAGGGAGTTATATGAGCATGATGAGGACTTTGGAGATGCTTGGAGATCTTGTCATCATGGCCCTAGTAAGCTTTATTCTATTGTTGATGGTTATTTATTTTATGCTAACAGATTGTGTATTCCTCGTTGTTCTTTGAGATTAGCCATTGTTGAGGAGGCTCATGGGGGTACTTTGAGTGGGCACTTTGGAAGAACAAAGACTTTGTTCATGGTGCAGCAAAATTACTATTGGCCGAGACTTGAGAGGGATGTTGCTAGGCATGTGTTATCATGTCGAGTTTGTCATTTGGCCAAGACAAAAAGTCAAAATAGTGGGATGTACACTCCTTTGCGGATTCTTAATGCACAATGGGAGGATGTTAGCATGGATTTTGTGCTCGAGTTGCCTAAGAAACAAAGGAACAAAGACTCTATTATGGTGGTGGTTGATAGATTCTCAAAGATGGCTCATTTTGTTCCTTGCAACAAGACTAATGATGCTAGTCACATTGCCGAATTGTACTTCAAGGAGGTAATGATATTACATGGTGTTCCTAGAAGCATTGTCTCGGATAGGGATGCAAAGTTCCTTAGCCATATTTGGAGGACTATTTGGAGGAAGCTAGGGAGTACTTTGAAATTCAGTTCGGCCTATCATCCACAAACCGATGGCCAAACTGAAGTTACTAATAGGAGCTTGGGGAGCTTGTTAAGGAGTTATTTGTGGAAGAATATCAAGCTATGGGTGACTCTACCACAGATTGAGTTTGCCTACAATCGGTCATTTCACACTTCCATTGGGAGAACTCTGATCGGTCGTCAGCAATCATAAAAATAATCCCCACAAAAACCTAACTAAGTAAATAGGGCCAAGCAAGGGTCGATCCCACAGAGAAGGTGGATAGACCTTATCTTAAAATACAATCCTTAAAAATCTCTCAAAACCAATGCGTAAAAACAAGAGATTGAAAATAACAATTGAAAAAAAGGAATTAAACTAGAAAACAAAGCAGAGTAAATTAAATCTAGATCTATGGCAATTAAGAAAGAAAACAATAATTAAAAGACATACTTCTTCTCCAATGGTAGAAAACAATCAAATTAATTATGGGTCCTTGATTTAAAAGATGAATTCAATATTAAATCCTTGATGATAACTGGTCTAGGGAAAATCCTAACATGCTATTTAGATAAGATTACATGTTAAGGCTTAAATTACCCCTTTTATCGCTTAACAAATCAATTACCCGTTAAGGCTTAAAGATTTACCAAAAAACAAAGCATTAAGATAAACTATTTAATTAGTTCTTTCACACATGCTTAACAAGTAAAACAATACAACAATCAGATAAATCTGATCACTGGCATGCAGAACCCATTGAAGCGATGTTAATCGTCATCAATTCGTTACCAAACAATTAGACTCATGCATTAACAATCTCGTCTGATTTAGCAATAGATCTCTCAAATTATGTCTTTATCGGCCGCGTAAATCAATAAAAATCAAGATCATGTAATAAAACAGAGTTTAACATGCTATCTATCAAAAATAAAATACCAAATTATAAGAACAGAAATCTCACCATATTAATTGATTGAATTCACCAAAGGATAAGAAGTATTAAGAATTTAGCTACTCATTGATATAGGAAAATTCATTAGAGGCTTAAGAAAACTTACAGAACTAGAAGGGGACGAAATCTCCTTACAAAATAGCTAGGATTGCCGCACCTCTCTATGACTAGAGAGGGTGGCGGCACCCTTGCCTAAAAACTAGAACTAGAAGAGAAAAATAGTTCTAAAATTGTGTGGTATGTGAAGGTATGTGATTTGTGTTACAGGGGGTGGCTATTTATAGTGAAAATAACCCTAGGAATTTCAATTCTAAGTAGGAAAGGAGTCTAGGACGGTTTAGAGGCTGACTTAGACTCTGTGTTAGCTTAAAAGTCTTCCTAGAACCAAAATCCTAGTCAAAATAGGATCCTGAAAAATTCTGGATTCGTGCAGGGACTTCGACAGTGATTTTGGGCTTGAAAACGGCAGAAATAGGTCTTGGACTTCAAAGGAAAGTTGTAGATCTCGGAGTTAGCTTTCGAACAAGTATTCATGGGCCTAAAACAGACATCTGAGCAGAAAGTTATGATTTTTCTACCGAGACTGAGCTGAATACTAATCCTGTTAGGACTAGAAGCGGGAATAAGCGGGAATTGGATATTTCATTGGATATAGGAGGCATTAAATGAGTTTTTAACTCCAATTATGGGCTTATATGGGCTGAGTATTATCCCATATAAAATATCCAAAATTCCTTAACTTCCGGGCTTATTCATGGCTTGTGTTCAATTCTTCGCAATTTAAGTTCCAATCTTCAGTTCTTCCTCTTGAGATAATTCTTCAACAGTCTTCAAATCTTCAAATTATCTTCAATAAGTCTTCAAACACGAACTTCGAATCTCCAAATCCTTACTTAAAATTGCTTCTTCCAAATTTGAGTAAAAAGTCATCAAAATAGCTCCAAAAAGAGTGAAAAACAATAAGTTTCCACTTTTCTTGTCTTCAAGACCTAAAAACACAAATACTTATAAAATAGGGTTAAAATACACATATAAACACCAAAAATCATAGGAAAATGATCATAAAAATAGGGTTGTTTTTGGCTCAATCATAATTCCCCACACAAAATTTTTGCTAGTCCCTAACAAACTAGTGTAGAAAAACTATGAAAAACAAATCATAAGATAGACTCTAGATTAATGCAAATCAAAATTCCATCTTAATTTACCTCTTTCAAAAACTTTGAATGCATACACATATTAAGGATTAATGCAATTATGAAATCAAAATAACAAAGAATCATAAGAGCACTCAATTCAAAAGATCAAGAAATAGCAAGCATCTTTATTCTTAAGTAACCATAATTAAAGTTGTTCTCATCACTTATTATTCATCACATCCTATAACTACTTCTTTCCATAAGCTTATGTCTTCATCTTTATCTCCATTACTCAAAGGAATGCATATCATGGATACAAATCAAGGGTTTTCGTGGGTTATAATAGATTTTCAAAGGGTAATTGATTATTAGAAAATTGAGATTACTAACCTCGAAGTGTTCATGATTTGGGGTTACTAACTCCCATTTTTGAGGCTACTAGCACTCTAGAAGGACTCCTTCTTTTTGTTTTTTTTCAGAGGGACGATATTTCTGCTATTCCATGCCTCTTATTCTCTTTTCAAGGGTTAGTAACTCCTTTTGTTAAAGAAATGAGTGACAACAATGGATTGAATTTTTTTTTTTAAAGCAGAAATACCTATTCTCCTCTTGCATGAAAACAAATTTTTTAACTACCCTTTTATATAAGTAGTCCCCCACACTTGTTCTTAACATATCCATAACATACTTTCATAATTGTAATTTCAATAAAAATTAAACACAAGTTCTAGAAATAGGCAATCATAGAATTAATAAACAATAAACTTTTATCACAAAACTCTAATTATACCTAATTCTAAGAAATAAGATATCATACTATCAATCAATCAATCAAATAAAGCATCCTTAAAAATTCTAAGCATTATCATTCAAAATTAAATCAAATCACTCAATATATGCAAAAATTCAAAATTTTCGAAAAAAAAAAAATTTATGGCATTGATTAAGATTATGATCAAATTAATGCATGTAGACTCCCTATTAGACTAGACTCTCTCCCCCACACTTAAAAGACACATTGTCCTCAATGTATAAACACATGAGAAATTAACACAAACAATTGTTATTACACATGCTCATGTGGTTTATTTAAATGCATAAAATAAAAACTAACACAAACAACTAATTCACATCAAAGAATAGGCAAGCAATCAAAACAATAATCAATCAAGACAAAATAATGCAAGGAAAATTAGAAAGATAGAGTTAAAGAAAGCTTCTCTGTTTGTAGGCATAAACTCCATCCGCGAATCATGGCTTCTGAAACTTGACTCCTTTCGAATTCATCTTGCAATTGTCTAAATTAAGCTCCCTCTACTTCCTTCAGTTCTTCATGTGAAATCATTGGGTTGCCTCCTAATAAGCGCCTTTCTTTAAGGTCTTTGGCTAGACAGCCTTAAAGAAATTATTTTTCAAAGGTAAAGGAATTATGGATATATTCCTTCAACAAGTCCACAATGATTTTTAGAGTATCATTGATGGCTTTGAGAACTTCAAGTTGAATTTTATCAAGACTTGAAAACATCAAAGTTGGGTGCTCAGAATGAATGGCCGGTGGTGGCACGGTGATTGAGCCAAAAACAACCCTATTTTTATGGTTATTTTACTATGTTTTTGGATCTATTTATGCTTAAATATATGCTATTTTGATAATATTTTTGTTTTGAGTCCTTAAGAGATGTGAAATTGAGAAATTGTTATTTTTCACTTCTTTTGGAGCTATTTTGATGACTTTTTACACAGATTTGAGCATAGCAATTTTGAGTATAGATTTGGAGGTTTGAAGCTCGTGTTTGAAGACTCATTGAAGATAATTTTGAAGATTTGAAGACTTTGAAGAATTATTTCAAGGAGCAAGAATTGAAGATTGGAGCTTTAATTGCGAAGGATTAAAGACAAGCCATGAATTAAGCCAGAAGCTTTGGAATTTTGGATATTTTATATGGGATAATACTCAGCCCATATAAGCCCACAATTGGAATTAAAAACCCAATTTGTGCCGCATATCTCCAAGAAAATATCCAATTCCCGCTTATTCCCGCTTCTAGTCCTAACAAAAATTAGGATTCAGCGCCATCTTGGTAGAAAAATCATAACTTTCTGCTCAGATGTCCGTTTGAGGCCCATGAGTACTCGTTGGGAAGCTAACTCCGAGATCTACAACGTTTCTTTGAAGTCCAAGACCCAATTCTACCGTTTTCAAGCCCAAAAGTGCTGTCGAAGTCCCTGCTCGAATCTAGAAAATTCTAGGATCCTAGTCTGACTTGGATTCTACTCTAGGAAGACTTTTAATCCAACTTGGAGTCTAAGTTAGACCCAAAACCGTCCTAGAGTCTTTTCCTAGTTAGAGTAGGAGTCTTGAGGGTTATTTCCACTATAAATAGCCACCTTAGGTCTAGGTTTTTGATGTACATGTAGATCTAGAAATGGTATTTGGTAGAATTGTTGAAGAATTGGAGGACCAAAGCCCTAGTGCCGCCGCCCCCTTCTCTTCCCATCCATAAGATAAGTTTTTCTTCTTATTCTTTGGATGCTCACTCAATTCATGAGTGAGTAATCCTTTTCTTTTCTCCAATGTAGAATTTAATTGATCTCTTGAATTATATAATGGTGAGATTTTGTGCTTATATATGATAATTGTTAGAGTATTCCTTCGATCTCTGTTTTAATTCTATGTTGCTTGTTTTGATGGATTGAGCCGGCACTTTCTTGATAAATGAAGTTAGCATTAGCTAGATCAAGTCGAGGATTGATAGTCCAAGCTTGGTTGTTTGTAGCAATTGGTTGAGAATTAACCACTCCTTCCAAGAGAGATAAGGGACGTTGAGTGAGAAATTACTCTTTGTGCTTGTATAAATTACTAGTTCTTAATGCTTTGTTTCTTGGTGAATCTTTAAGTCTTAACCGGTAATTGATTTGTTAAGAAGTAAAAGGGGTAATTTAAGCTTTAACCTGTAATCTTATCTAATTAAGGTAATTTAGGATTTAATTCCAACAAGCTATTCTATGAGTTCATAATTATTAGATATCAATGATCCATGTTATAATTGTCAAGAGGGATATTAATTCTTTGTTGGAGGTTTTTATTAATTGTTTTCTTGATTATTCACTGCTTTCTTATCAATTGTTTTTGTTAATTTTCTTGTTAGCTTCCTTAGTTAATTTTATTTGTTAATTAGATTAGATTCAATTTTACTATAAAAATTCTCTTTAATTTATTTGATTGATTTAAGAAAAAGATAAATAACCTTTCTCTCTGTGGGTTCGACTCCTACTTGCCCTATCTGCTTTAGTTAGGATTTTGTTGGGATTTTATTTTTATGATTTGCTGACGACCGATCATAAATTTTGGCGCCGTTGCCGGGGAGATCGTGGATTATTTTTCTTTTTCTTTCTTTTTCTATTTTTGCACTTGATCTTTTTTTTTGTAGGAAAAATCCAATGGAGCAACCACGTTCGTTAAGGGAGCTGAATTTCAACTGTGAGGTGCCACCTATATGTATTGATTATCCAGCCATGGATATGACATACCAACTGAAGCCAGGAGTAATCCGTATGTTGCTGACTTTTCGAGGAGAACCTCATGAGCACCTGCAAAGTTTCTTTATCAAGTTTGCTGCAATCACTGGGATGCCTGAAGAACAAGCTAAGCTTCGAACTTTTCCACTCACTCTTGAAGGAAAAGCGAAAAGCTGGTTTGTAGGCTTATCATCGAAATCCATAACTTCGTGGAAGGAATTGGAGACAGCATTCTTGAACAAGTACTTTCCAGAAACAAAGCGAGCTGTTATCAGAAAACGAATCAACTCTTGTCAACAATCACCTGACGAGAAGTGGCACCAATACTGGGAAAGATACAACGAGATTTGTGCCAGTTGCCCTTATCACAACTTGAGTGAAGCACTTCTAATTCAGAATTTTTATGATGGACTTCTCTGTGAAGATCGAACATATATTGATTCTGCAAGTGGAGGAAGCTTTACACTCAAAACACCTGATGAAGCAAGGAAGCTGCTCAACACTATGACCGAGAATATTCACCAATTCAGCATAACCAATGAAGCTGACACAACAAAGGAGTCAGAGATATTAGAAATCCGCAAGAAGTTGAAGCAGTTAACTGCTCAATGTGGAAATCTAGCAAAGATGTTTACCGACTTCATGAGTATCCAGCAAGCTTCTATCCAAAATCATTCATATGTACCACAAAGACATGTGAATGAAAATACAAGAGGATACGGAATTAGGTCTATGGAGGAAATTCAACCGTGGCAAGCACAAGACATGGAATTATCTGATATTCCACTCCCACCTGCGATTTCACTACCTCCAGCACCTGCTTTCTCTGCCGAACCACCACCAGTTGCTGTATCCAACATTCAAGAATCCAGAGAAGAGGAGATTCCAGCCAAACCCAAGAAGGAGCCACCAAACCCATCATCAAGAGCTTCTCGACCTAAATCAAGATTTGAAGGGATGAAGGAGATGGAAACCATCTATGGTCCACCACCGTTTCCTCAAAGGTTTGCACAACAACTCAATTCACTTCGGAATTTAGAGGTAAATATTCCTTTGCTTGCTGAAGTTGTAAGAGTGCCCAGGTACACTTTTTTTCTCAAAGATCTATGCACTGCTAAAATAAAATTTTCTGAAAAATATGCCTGCATGAATGAGAATATATCTGCTGCCTATCAAAGAAAATTGCATCATAAAAGTAAAGATTTAGGATCTTTTTCTATTCCTTGTAAAATTGGAAAAGAAAAGATAGAAAAAGCTATGTGTGAATTTGGATCTTCAATTAACATTATGCCTTTTTCTATCTATTCCCTATTGAAAATAGGGCATATGATTGAAACTGATCTTACTGT
>AWUE01020069.1:0-11343 GCA_001974825.2 Corchorus olitorius | reverse complement strand
TTAGGATTTTGTTGGGATTTTATTTTTATGATTTGCTGACGACCGATCATAAATTTTGGCGTCGTTGCCGGGGAGATTGTGAATTATTTTTCTTTGTCTTTCTTTTTCTATTTTAATTTGCACTTGATCTTCTTTTATTTTGTAGAAAAATTCAATGGAGCAACCACGTTCGTCAAGGGAGCTGAATTTCAACTGTAAAGCCTGCAAAGTTTCTTCATCAAGTGTGCTGCAATCACTGGGATGCCTGAAGAACAAGCTAAGCTTCGAACTTTTCCACTCACTCTTGAAGGAAAAGCGAAAAGCTAGTTTGTAAGCTTATCATCAAAATCCATAACTTCGTGGAAGGGATTGGAGACAACATTCTTTAACAAGTACTTTCCAGAAACAAAGCGAGCTGTTGTCAGAAAACGAATCAACTCTTGTCAACAATCACCTGAGAGAAGTGGCACCAATACTGGGAAAGATACAACGAGATTTATGCCAGTTGCCCTTATCATAACTTGAGTGAAGCACTTCTAATTCAGAATTTTTATGATGGACTTCTCTGCGAAGATCGAACATATATTGATTCTGCAAGTGGAGGAAACCTTACACTCAAGACACCTGAAGAAGCAAGGAAGCTACTCAATACCATGACCGAGAACATTCACCAATGAAGCTGACACGACAAAGGAGTCAGAGATATTAGAAATCCGTAAGGAGTTAAAGGAGTTAACTGCTCAATGCGGAAATCTAGCAAAATTGTTTACCGACTTCATGAGTATCCAGCAAGCTTCTACCCAAAATCATTCATATGTACCACAAAGACATGTGAATGAAAATACAAGAGGTTACGGAATCAAGTCTATGGAGGAAGTTCAACCTTGGCAAGAAGAAGACATGGAATTATCTGATATTCCATTTCCACCTGCGATTTCACTACCTCCAGCACCTGCTTTCTCTGCCGAACCACCACCAGTTGTTGTATCCAACATTAATTCAAGAATCCAGAGAAGAGGAGATTCCAGCCAAACCCAAGAAGGAGCAACCAAACTCATCATCAAGAGCTTCTCGACCTAAATCAAGATTTGAAGGGATGAAGGAGATGGAGACCATCTATTGTCCACCACCGTTTCCTCAAAGGTTTGCATAACAACTCAATTCACTTCGAAATTTAGAGGTAAATATTCCTTTGCTTGCTGAAGTTGTAAGAGTGCCCAAGTACCCTTCTTTTCTCAAAGATCTATGCACTGCTAAAATAAAATTTTCTGAAAAATATGTCTGCATGAATGAGAATATATCTGCTGCCTATCAGAGAAAATTGCATCATAAAAGTAAAGATTTAGGATCTTTTTCTATTCCTTGTAAGATTGGAAAATAAAAGATAGAAAAAGCTATGTGTGAATTTGGATCTTCAATTAACATTATGCCTTTTTCTATCTATTCCCAATTGAAAATAGGGCATATGATTGAAACTGATCTTACTGTGCAATTTGCTGATAGAACTAACATTAAACCTGAAGGTTTAGTTGAGAATGTTTTAGTGCAGATATGAGATTTTGTTTTTCCTGCAGATTTCTACGTTCTGAAGATGAGTGAAGATGATCTTCATCTACCTCACTTGCCGTTGCTGTTAGGAAGACCCTTCCTTTCAACAGCCAGCACAAATTTTGACATGAAAGATGGAAAACTCAGCATGGAATTTGATGGTGAAATTATCAAATTTGACATAAATGAAGCCATGAAAACTCCTGCTGAGATCCATTATATTTATGCAATCGATGCAGTTGAAGCTTGCTCTGAACATGTTCAATCACTTCAATATGAAGATGAACTTGAACTAGTTCTTGCAAAGAGCCTGGATGAAGAAGAAATCAAGGAAGCAGAAATCATGACGCATGAAGATGTAGCTGAAACGATCAGAGAATTGGAGACATCACTTGTTGTTGAAGAAAAAGCATCAGTCGCCTATATCAGTTTGGAGCCAACGCCAACACCCCTGCCATCCATCATTCAACCGCCTGAAGTCAAGCTGAAACAACTACCTGAAGGCCTGAAATATGTTTTCCTTGGAGACAAAGAGACTCTACCTGTTGTTATTTCAAGTAAATTGAATAATTTACAAGAAGAACAACTCATCGGAGTTTTGAAGGAATACAAGGAAGCCATTGGATGGACTGTAGCTGATATCAAGGGAATAAGTCCTACTGTATGCATGCATAGGATTCAACTTGAAGATGATGTGATACCTGTTCGACAGCCACAAAGAAGACTCAATCTGAACCTTACTGAAGTCGTCAAGGAAGAAGTTCTTAAATTACTTGGAGCTGGTCTCATTTATGCTATATCAGATAGTAAATGGGTCAGCCCTGTCCAAGTAGTTCCCAAGAAGTCTGGATTCACCGTCGTGGAAAACAAAGATGGAGAGCTAGTTCCTCAAAGACTGCAGAATGGATGGAGAGTATGCATCGACTACAGAAAGCTGAACTCTGCTACAAGGAAGGACCACTTTCCATTGCCGTTCATTGACCAGATGTTGGAGAGGTTAGCATGCAAAGCCTACTATTGTTTTCTGGATGGGTATTCAGGATACTTCCAGATTCCAATTGCACCTGAAGACCAAGAGAAGACAACCTTTACATGCCCTTTCGGTACGTATGCGTATACAAGAATGCCTTTTGGTTTATGCAATGCACCTGCAACTTTTCAAAGGTGTATGATGAGCATCTTTCAAGATTATGTGGGAGATAAGATGGAAGTATTCATGGATGACTTCACTGTCTATGGCGATAACTTCAATCAATGCCTTCATAATCTAGAACTCATCTTGAAAAGATGCGTTGAAACCAAATTGGTGTTGAATGCCGAGAAGTGCCACTTCATAATAGAACAAGGCATTGTTCTAGGCCATGTAGTATCCAAAGAAGGGATGCAAGTCGACAAAGCCAAAGTTGATGTTGTTCAGAACCTGCCCTATCCAACATGTGTCAAGGATATTCGATCATTCTTGGGCCATGCTGGATTCTATAGAAGATTCATCAAAGATTTCTTGAAGATTTCAACACCAATGTGTAGATAACTTTAGAAAGATGTAGAGTTCGAGTTTGGAGATGACTGCAAAGAAGCATTCGACAAATTGAAGACTGCCGTTACCACCACTCCAATTGTGAAGCCACCAGACTGGAAATTACCGTTCGAGATCATGTGTGATGCAAGTGACCTCGCTATTGGAGTTGTTCTGGGTCAGAGAGTAGATAAGGTACCTCATGTTATCTACTATGCTTCAAGAACTCTAGATACTGCTCAGAAAAACTACACCACTACGGAGAAAGAAATGCTTGCTGTAGTCTTTGCTTTGGAGAAGTTCCGATCATACATCGTGGGATCCAAGGTGACAATCTACTCCGATCATGCTGCATTGAGATACCTAATGGCCAAGAAAGAAGCAAAAGCTAGGCTTATGCGATGGCTATTACTCTTTCAAGAATTTGATATCGAAATCAAGGACAAGAAAGGAGCAGAAAACGTTGTAGCTGATCATCTAAGTAGAATTGAAGGAAACAAAGAAGAGACTGCAATCAATGAAGCATTACCTTTTGAAGACTTGTTTGCCGTTTCTCAACTTCCATGGTATGCTGATATTGTCAATTTCTTGGTCACTAGACGTTTACCTCCCGGTCTTAGCAAAGGGAAGAAATTGAACATCATCAGTGATGCCAAGTATTATCTCTGGGATGACCCATATCTATGGAGATGTGGTTCTGATCAAGTTGTGATGAGATGCATTCCTGATAATGAAATTCAATCAGTTCTGAAGTTCTGCCACAATGATGAGAGCGGAGGCCACTTTGGACACAAGAAGACAGCAAGGAAAATCTTGGATTGTGGATTCTATTGGCCTAGGATCTTCCAAGATTCTTTCGAATACTGCAAGAATTGTCCACGCTGTCAGAAAGTGGGAAATATTTCGAAAAGAAGTCAAATGATTCAAAGCCCTATATTCGTTGTTGAAATCTTCGATGTATGGGGAATTGATTTCATGGGACCTTTTCCTCCATCAGAAAAGAAGTATTACATTCTTCTAGCTGTGGACTATGTTTCCAAATGGATTGAAGCAGTCGCTACAGAGAAGGACGACGCAAGAACAGTGGTCAAATTTATAAAGAACAACATTCTTCATAGATTTGGCATACCTAGAGCCCTCATCAGTGATCGTGGAACTCACTTCTGCAACAAAAATGTACAAGCATTAGTGGAAAAATATGGAGTAAGCCATAGGGTATCTATTTCATATCATCCTCAAACCAATGGTTAAGCCGAGATATCTAATCGTCAAGTGAAGCTGATTCTGGAGAAAACAGTCAATGTTCAGAGGAACGATTGGAGTATGCGACTAGGAGATGCTGTATGGCATATCGAACAGCCTATAAGACACCCCTTGGTATGTCCCCATACAGAATTGTGTTTGGAAAACCATGCCATTTACCTGTGGAGATAGAGCACAAAGCATGGTGGGCAGTTAACCAATGCAATCTTAACTTTGACAAAGCTGGAGTTCAAAGGATGCTGCAGTTGCAAGAACTTGAAGAAATTAGGAATGAAGCCTATGAAAATTCAAGGATCTACAAGGAAAAAACTAAAGCTTTGAATGACCAGAAGATATTAAGGAGATCATTCCATGAAGGACAAAAGGTTTTACTATTTGTGGGACAAATAAGAGGTTTCCCTGGAAAGTTGAGATCAAGATGGTCTGGTTCTTTTGAGATAAGAAGAGTACATCCCAATGGATCAGTAGAAATCTATAATCCAGCTACCCAGATGCAATTTAAAGTGAATGGACAAAGATTAAAACCTTTCTTTGAACCTTTTCCCATAGGATGGATTGAGGAAATTAATTTGGAAGAACCAGTTTATCTCCCAACTTAAAATTAAAAAAAAAAAAGAGCAAGTCAAGCTAATGACTTTAAACAAGCGCTTGTTGGGAGGCAACCCAGTAATTTTAATTTCTAACTTAATTTTATTTTTTCAGGTTTTATAGATTTTTCTCCATTTAATTGGAAGAGGAAAAATCATCCAAAAGATGGAAGGAGGAAAGCACCGAGCCACGAACCATGCATGGCCGGCCATGGCTCGGTGGCACCGAGACATGGTCCGGACATGGCCAGGCCACAGCCCAGCCATGACCGAGCCATGCCGCACACCAGCCAAAGCCATGCCGCATCTGTCCGGGCCAAACCAGGCCAGCGCACGGCACAACCAGGCCATGGCTCGGAAACCACCGAGCCATGCCGAGGCCGAGTACCAGTCAGACAGCCCGGGGCAACCAGGCATACACCCGCACCCTCCGAGGCCGAGCATCAGGCCAGGCGCGGGGCGCTAGTGCGCGTCCTTGCCCCGCCAGCCCGCGCACAAAGGCTGCTGCCTTGGTGCCGCGGCACTCCTCCTCTCCTCCTGAGCAATCCTTTCTCAATTAGGATTATAAGTCCTAATTGCATTAGAAGATGACAACCCTTTTCCCAATAGGTAATGGACTCCTAATCCAGGTATGTTTCTTACTTTTTACTCTAATTAAAACCTCTTATGAATAGAATTTGACCACTATATAAAGGCACCTCTACCTCCTCTTTAATTCATCAAATCACAAAAGAAATATTTGGAGAAATTTTTCGGTTAAAGCAAGGGAGGAGTCGACCAAAGCAAGTCGATAAGAAGGAATTTTTTTTTGAAGAAATTGTCAACTTAAGCAAGTCGATTTCATCCAAGAGAGAAGTCGACTAGAGCAATTTTTTGGAGAAAAATTGCGATACCAAGCAAGTTGATACCCCTCAACGTCGACAAGAAGATTTCGATTTTTCCCATCCCTTTTTGAAGATGTCGATGATGCTCACCACCATGGACTTTGAAGTTCAATTCAAGAATTTTCGGAGCCAATTTTATCAAATTGGAGCTGCTCAATTTGGTGAGAAATTTCAAGGAAGCTTTATTCGCCAAGATTGCCATGAACTTTTGAGCATGACTACCTCACTAGCTGAAGAAGAAATTCCTACCAAGCCAGGATTTAAAACTAGGAAGATTTATCAATTTCTTTCGGAAAAAGTTAACCAGTCTCAAGAAGTTGTTATGAGATCAAGGGCTAGAGCTGAGCATGAGTTTTGAAATCGGTTTCACCCCTATTAGTATCGATTTCATCATCCCCACCTCAAGTTGCACCTTGGAATAGGCCTTTTTCCATGCCAAAAACTGATGGGTATCGCACCAAGCCCTATAGGCCGCCCTATAGACCTCCCATGCGATGTGTTCCCATCCCTCCAAGAACTCATGATCCAAATTATGCCTCTTCATCAAATAAGCCGATAGCTACTGTTTTTACCTTGGAATAATTGAAAACTCCATCACCAATAATGGAACTTAAGGATCCGTTGGAAGGAAATCAAGGTGAAGATAATATTGTGATTATTGCTTCTGATTCTGAATCAAGTGATGCTTCTTGTGATAAGATAAAGGAAGAAGAGGTTAACCAAGAAAAGGAGAATGAGGAAGAGTTTCATCCCTTCCTTGTTCGATGCAAAGAGATTAGTGATCAAATTACTAGCTTAAGAGATGATTTTAATAATATAATTGGGAATTTGGATGACCTCTTCAATTTATTGGAGAAGGCTATTCATAAACCAATTTGGGTTTAGATTTAAGTTTCTTGTTTTTAGATTTAAGATTTAATTTTTATGCATCTTAGGATTAGTTATCTAGTTTATGCTTTAATTTTAATTTTCCTTTATCTTATGTCTTTATTTTTCAAGTTTCATTAATAAACTATCTATCCAGTTTTAATTTTCTATCATTTTAATTTTCTATTGTCTTTATGTTTGAGTAATTATCTTCATCAAGCCGCACAGGTATGTTTTCATGAACCTTAACTTTTTATTTTTGGTTAGATACTATTGCATGAATTGCTTGCTTTTACATTGAGGACAATGTGAATTTTAAGTGTGGGGGAGTGAATACTTGATAGGTTTGTTGTTTGAATAATTGAGTCATATGCTAGTTATTGTTTGCATGAGAACCTAGGATAGGAATTGTTTGTTTGTGGAAGTTTTTGATTGATCATATTTTATCTCCCCAAATTTTTCAAAATTGATTTTCGACAAAAATTTTAATTTTGAAGATAAAATTTCGATTTTTTTCAAAGTATTTGAATATTTCATGCATATTTTGATTAATTGATTTGATTATTATTGATGAATGCTTAGAATTTTAAGAATGCTTTATTCATTGATTGAGTTATAGCATGTTGTTTGATTTCTTAGAATTAGGTATAATTGGAGTTTGTGATATGATCTTATTTATTCATTGCTTCTATGATTATCTATTTCTAGAATTTGTGTTCAATCTTGATTGAAATTATGATTGAGAAAGCATGTTATGATTATGTCAAGAATAAGTGTAGGGGACTACTTATAAAGAGGGTAATTAAAATTTTGTTTTCATAAAAAGAAGTGCTTTCATGCAAGAGGAGAAGAGGTATTTCTGTATAAAAAAAATCCATTGTTGTCACTCTTTTCTTCAACAAAAGGAGTTAGTAACCCTTGGAAAGAGGATAAGAGGCATGGAATTACAGAAATATTGTCCCTCTGAAAAAAAAAAAGAAAAGAAGGAGTCCTTCTAGAGTGCTAGTAGCCTCAAAAGGGAGTTAGTAACCCCTAAATCATGAACACTTCGAGGTTAGTAACCTCAATTTTCTAAAAACAATTACCCTTGAAAATCTATTATAACCCACAATGACCCTTGATGTATATCTATGACATTGCAATCTTTTGAGTAATGGAGAAAGAGAGGAAAACATGAGCTTATAGAAAGAAGTAGTTATAGAAAGTGAAGAATGATAAGTGATTAAAGCTACTTTGATTATGGCTACTTAAGAATGATGATACTTGTTAATTCTTGATTTTTGAATTGAGTATTATTATTATTCTTTGTTATTTTGATTTCATGATTGAATTGATTCTTTGATGTATGTATGAATTCAAATTGATTTCTTGAAAAATTAGTTTTTGATTAACTTACACATTGATTTGCTAAGGGACTAGCAAAGTTCAAGTGTGGGGGAATATGATTGAGCCAAAAACAACCCTATTTTTATGGTTATTTTACTATGTTTTTGGATCTATTTATGCTTAAATATATGGAATTTTGATAATATTTGTGTTTTGAGTCCTTAAGAGATGTGAAATTGAGAAATTGTTATTTTTCACTTCTTTTGGAGCTATTTTGATGACTTTTTACACAGATTTGAGCATAGCAATTTTGAGCATAGATTTGGAGATTCGAAGCTCGTGTTTGAAGACTCATTGAAGATAATTTTGAAGATTTGAAGACTTTGAAGAATTATTTCAAGGAGCAAGAATTGAAGATTGGAGCTTTAATTGGGAAGGATTAAAGACAAGCCATGAATTAAACCCGGAAGCTTTGGAATTTTGGATATTTTATATGGGATAATACTCAGCTCATATAAGCCCACAATTGGAATTAAAAACCCAATTTGTGCCGCATATGTCCAAGAAAATATCCAGTTCCCGCTTATTCCCGCTTCTAGTCCTAACAGGATTAGGATTCAGCGCCATCTTGGTAGAAAAATCATAACTTTCTGCTCAGATGTCCGTTTGAGGTTCAGGAGTACTTGTTGGACAGCTAACTCCGAGGTATACAACTTTCCTTTGGAGTCCAAGACCCAATTCTGCCGTTTTCAATCCCAAAAGTGCTGTCGAAGTCCCTTCTCGAATGCAGAAAATTTCAGGATCCTAGTCTGACTTGGATTCTACTCAAGGAAGACTTTTAATCCAACTTGGAGCCTAAGTTAGACCCTAAACCGTCCTAGAATCTTTTCCTAGTTAGAGTTGGAGTCTTGAGGGTTATTTACACTATAAATAGCCACCTTAGGTCTAGGTTTTTGATGTACATGTAGATCTAGAAATTGTATATGGTAGAATTGTTGAAAAATTGGAGGACAAAAGCCCTAGTGCCGGCGCCCCCTTCTCTTCCCATCCATAAGATAAGTTTTTCTTCTTATTCTTTGGATGCTCACTCAATTCATGAGTGAGTAATCCTTTTCTTTTCTCCAATGTAGAATTTAATTGATCTCTTGACCTATATAATGGTGAGATTTTGTGCTTATATATGATAATTGTTAGAGTATTCCTTTGATCTCTGTTTTAATTCTATGTTGCTTGTTTTGATGGATTGAGCCGGCACTTTCTTGATAAATTAAGTTAGCATTAGCTAGATCAAGTCGAGGATTGATAGTCCAGGCTTGGTTGTTTGTAGCAATTGGTTGAGAATTAACCACTCCTTCCAAGAGAGATAAGGGACGTTGAGTGAGAAATTACTCTTTGTGCTTGTATAAATTACTAGTTCTTAATGCTTTGTTTCTTGGTGAATCTTTAAGCCTTAACCGGTAATTGATTTGTTAAAAAGTAAAAGGCGTAGTTTAAGCTTTAACCAGTAATCTTATCTAATTAAGGTAATTTAGGATTTAATTCCAACAAGCTATTCTATGATTTCATAATTATTAGATATCAATGATCCATGTTATAATTGTCAAGAGGGATATTAATTCTATGTTGGAGGTTCTTATTAATTGTTTTCTTGATTATTTACTGCTTTCTTATCAATTGTTTTCGTTAATTTTCTTGTTTGCTTCCTTAGTTAATTTTATTTGTTAATTAGATTAGATTCAATTTTACTATAAAAATTCTTTTTAATTTATTTGATTGATTTAAGAAAAAGATAAATAACCTTTCTCTCTGTGGGTTCGACCCCTACTAGCCCTATCTGCTTTAGTTAGGATTTTGTTGGGATTTTATTTTTATGATTTTCTGACGACCGATCACACGGTGATGGCCGATCCTAACTTGGTGAAATTTGAGGTGGCTCGGTGGATGGCCGGTTGTGCCTTAGTGGTGGCGCGGCTCTGGCCGGATGTGGCTTGGTGGAAGATAATCCTGACCGGGCAGTGGCCGGTCTTGACCAGGCAAGGTGCGCGAAGGGTGCAGTGTTGGCCGGGTAGGGCCGGACAAATGGCGCGGTTGAAGCATGGGATGGTGTAGACACTCATTTTTGTCCTGTATCCTTCAATTTAAATCACTTACTTCTTATATGGGATTAGGGTTATCTAGGGGCATTTTGGTCATTTGCTCGTCCAGGGGCATTTTAGTCATTTCAAGTACATTTTTAATTTAGATTAGCTAATTCATCTTTCAGTAATTTAGATTGCATTTGAAAAAAAAACAAAAAATCTTAACATGAGCATCTTTGGCATTTTTGCATATTTCAAAGTTTAGCTGCATTCAGTAGTTGCATTTTAATCTTTTATTTAAATCGATTTTATTTCCTTAATTTGCATAGGGGGGGCACTATGGTCACTTACTAGTTCATAGTTAGCATTTTAGTAGAATAACTCATTTAGCAATCCTCTACTTAATTAGCATTAGTTGTCATTTATAAGGAATATAAAGATGCTTTATTTAAGTTGCACTTAGCATATTCCTTTTTAAGAGGTTACATTTGCATATTACATGTTTGATTTGATTTCAATCAGTAATTTGGTTAATATATATGCATTTTATTTTTGGGTTTTAGAATTACACATATATATATATATATGTTTTTAATTGCATTAAAAAAAGTACAAAAATTGAAAAAATAGAAAATCACAAAAAGAGAGCTTTAATTTATTCATTTGCATTTCTTCCTAAGATAATTACTTTTTTCTTTTCCTTTCTTACTTCGCAAATGTTAAAAAAAAAAAAACAGAGGAGTTTCTATTTCTTCCTTTTTACATTGCTAAGTCTATACAGTACAATAAAGAGGATCGTGTGGTTAATGGTTATGCTCCTCTCCTTGGTCCTTACTTTGCACTTCTAAGCCCAATGGAACCAGTCTCAGTTTCGATTCCCTTTATGAGAGGATGGTGCCTGTGAAACATGGAAAGTAACAGAAGGTGAGATGTAAACTCTGTGCAGCAAGAAAAGGACATAAAAGAAATGAGCAGGCTACATTGCTCAATTTTATCATTACTACAATGAGCCAGCAAAGAATCTCAACCAAGCTCATGCTGCAATGAACAAAGCAAAAAGGCATCAAGCATACAAGCATGGCATTCTAGTATAATTGTGTGGTCAATACAGAGAAAGCAAGGCTATCGAAGGTTGGTATAAAGCAAGCATGCCAAAACAGAAAATCCACCATTCAAGTCAGCAAGCAACAACACATAAGTGGAGAGGAAATTCAAGGCAAAGCCAATAAGACAGAGATTCAAAGGCAACACATCAGTACACTTCAAGGCAGTAAGGAAATCTACACAGTACACAG
>AWUE01020064.1:0-31203 GCA_001974825.2 Corchorus olitorius | reverse complement strand
AGACGTTCTAACTTCCAACTGTCAGGTTTGTAGCAAAAATGCCTCTTGTCTCAGTGATGGCACCTGAAAAATCACTAACAGTTACATTAGACTCAATTAAATCATCATCACCTCTACCCAATCTCCTTAAGGATGCATAAGGCAAAAGGTTGACGGTAGCTCCATTGTCCACTAAAACTCTATTCATTGGTACACCATCAAGATGAACCTTGATATATAAAGGTTTGATGTGATATGTCGCTCGTTGATCAGGTTTTACGAAGACAATGTCCTTAGGTTGCTCAACCTTGCCCCCCGAGTCTTCATCATCCTTCTGGGGTACATGAATAATTTCTTCAACATTCCCAACTGGGAGTGGTTCATCTGACCAGCTTTTAGTAACACTCGATTCCACACCATCAACTTTTGCAGCAAATATACACGGCAAAGTGAGGACGTTACAATGCAAGTTTACAGTAAATTGTCCGAAGGTTATTGAATTAACAGAACCTTCTATGAAATCATCAGCTTGCAAGGTGTCATTCTCACTCTCTTCATTTTTACTTCCACTAGAGTAGAGTGGGTCTTCATTGTTGGTCTTGTCTTGACCATCAACTTCCTTCTTTTGCAAAAAAGGAATCTTCTCATTTAGGCTGGCTTCCCTTTCCTTAATAAGAGCTTCCCTCTCGTCCAGCTTTGCCTGTTCAAAAGCTATCCTCTTATCAAGTCTTGCTTGTCAAGTAATAGCTTGGCCCTCCAAGGTTCTAAACCTCGTCCAACCAAATACTCAAAAGTCATATCATCTGTCACTTTGAACATCCCTTCTGGGACACCCACTTCAGCATCCTTCTTGAAATGACATCTCTCTAAGCTAGTCGCTAAAGCAGTCACTTCTTCCTCCATTGCAGCATTCTGCAACTCCTTTCTAGCTTTAGCTCTTATCCTGAGCTCTCGCCTCCTCCATGTCTTCCTGTTTCTCTGTATTTGTGGAGTTGGAAATTTAGGATGCTCAACTTTCTGCCAAACACCAATTGGAGCTCTGACAGTCGGCCTTACCATCTTTGGCCGATTAAATTCTATTGCATGATCTCTTCGGATCCTGACTTCATTCTCAATCGCCATTGTTCTTATCTCTTTCTTCCTCTTTTCCATCCAAGGTCTCAACTCACTTCTCGACCTAGTTGGAAATTGGACAATCGGCTTAAGAACATGGGGAGCCGATGTTGTAATTTTAGATCTAGTCATCATCGGCATAGAAGTTCCTTGAACTGTCGATGTGATCATCATCGACGGCTTAGCATCTTCTGAAGAAAAATCTAACTTTCTTTGCACCGTCTTCCAAGTAACCGATCGATTAGGAACCCTCATCGGCATATCCTCAGTTGTAGTCAAATCCAACTTTCTTCTTGGCATCGATCCTGTTAGAGCCACGGGCCTAGGAGCCATTTGCTGAAATACTTGTCCTCTCGAAGGAACAGCTCTGTTGATATAACCATTCCTCACAGGAATTGACGGTCTTCTCTCTTTTGGTGGTGGCATTTCTTCATCACTTCTAGCGATGCCTTTGGCTTTTTGCTCTCTCGTCAAACGACCACCTGTTGGAAAGTTAACAGAAACCATATTGACTGCAGCAGGAAAAGGATTTTTATCAACTCCCATCTCCTTCTTGGGAGCCTCGGGAAATTTCAGAATTCCACGCTCGATCTTCTCTTGCACAATGTTTCTGAACACGGTGCAACTGTTGGTGGAGTGCCTCCAGGAATCATGATTTTTACAATACTCCTTGCCTCGTAACTCATCTGCATGAGGAAGCTTGTGTCCTGGTGGTAGCTTAATCATTCCTGCCTTAAATAAGAAATCAAAAACATCTGATGTTTTCGATACATCAAATGAATACATCAGACTCCCGTCATGTGGTTTCTTCTCAGCCTGACGATGATAAGCTGTTGATAAATGCTCCTGTGTTTGACGATGTCCGATCCCTGCTTTTACCAAGGAAGGACACTCAATAGGCATGTCTGCCTTCACCTCAGCAACTCCTAGCTCGTAGTTAGGCTCCTGATAATACGTTCCATAAGAAGAACTCCTCTGTTCTGCATCTTCTTGGAGCAAATTTTCATAGCGAGCGACCTTTGTGGACATGTCAAAATAGTCTCTGAATTCCACCCCTTCAAACTTTTTGCGAAGTTCGATGTCCAAGCCATTTTGCGCCAAACGCACAAATTCCTCCTCAGGTAGAGCAATGCGGCACCTATTTCTCAGCTTCTTAAATCGAGCAAGATAATCTTTAGCTGATTCTCCTTTCTTCTGAGAAAGACGAGATAAATCTGGCAACGAAACCTCAGGCTCAATACGGTAGAACTGAGTATGAAATGCTTTCTCCATATCCTCCCACGTCCTGATGGAGTTGGGTGGGAGATTAATGTACCAGGTGAAAGCAAGCCCAGTGAGAGAATTAGGAAACAATCTCAGCTTCTGGTAACCGGTGTTTGCTTCACCACATTGCATGGTGAAACGACCCACATGCTCTATCGTCGATTGTTCTGACGAAATACCTGAAAAATGAGGAGAGAAGTCGGGAACCTTGTACCCCCTGGGGAATGGGAATTGACGATCATACTCTTCAGGATATGGAGTGTGAAAAGCAGGTCTACCCGTCCTCCTGAGTCCAGGACCAAGCATCTCTTGAACTATATCTATGATCTGATTGCGATCGAGCCCTGGAACTTCTTGTCTGAATACTTCAGCATGATCGTTGGGGCGCACCTGTGCTCTGGGAGCGTTGGTTGCCATTCCTATTGCCGTTGCCATTATGCCCGTTTCCATTCCCAACACGAGCAGGTGGCGGCACATAAACATTTATGTTCCGCGCATCAACTTGAGCGACATCCTCAACGACATCGACAACTTCTTCTTCTGGAGGAGGAGGAAGTGGTGGGTCAACTTGACGTTCTTGCACATAACAACACCAAGAGGAGCTTCATCCTGGGGTCGTGGAAGTTGACCAACTGGTGCTAATCCTTGCCCCCCGGGTGCCGCTCCTATCCTTTGAATAGCTGCGTCAATCCTCCTCTGCTCAATTACCAAGTTTTCTTGTTTATCCTCCATCGTTTTCAACTTTCCCATCATTTCCTCAAGCTGGGCCATTACATGATGAAACGAATATGCTTGCTCTTGGGGAGGCTCAACGCCGTCCTTAGGGATCAACAAGCCAGAACGCAAGGCCATGTGGTTTTCAGATTTTTCTCCAATGATTTTGCCAGTCTCCTTGGCATCCTTGGGAGGCATCTTAGCAAAGTAGCAGAAAGGTAGAAAGAAAAGAGGCGTAGAAGCCTAAGTGTGGCGTAGCGCCAAATAAAACAAAAATACAAAAATAAAAAGTTGAGATGTCAACTTAAAAGAACCTGATTGAGAAGTAAACCGAAATCCTTTTGTGTCCCACCAGGCGTGCCAAAAAGAGATGTTGCGCCAAAATCTCCTTGGGGAATTGGGTTGTAAAGGCGTGCCAGTCAATTTGTAGCAAAATTGACAAAAATTCAAGATAAACGTAACTTGAATAAAAATAGGATAAAGATCAGACGATATGTGGAGTCTGGTTAAAAGTCACCATGAAGGTTTTAATCATTTACCCTAGATTTCGATTGGTTATCAGGTAATCAGATTCAAAATGAAAATGAAAAAAAGGATTGCATTGATATGAAAATCGTTACAACCAAATGAAACTGATGACAAGAAAAGATTAAAAACTAGATAAGAGTCTAAGTTGAAGTGTAAACAAGAGTGTAAGCAGATGTGCTTGAAGTTTGCGCTGGGCAGGTTTGTGTGGAGAATTGTCTGTCCCGAGCTTTGGTGAAGCTTCTTCTTTTTATAGTCTCTCTGCCAATCCAGATCCAAAAGTCAAGGAATCACCGCATTAATCTTCAAGATATCATTGCAATGTCAACCTTTAATCGTCATGATGGCAAATTGATTTTGTCTCCAATGTCAACTCTAAATCACTCTCCTGATCTTGAGCTATCAGCATTAATACGAATCACGTAATTTGTGATCAATCAATCAGTCAACTTCTCCGTATGAATGCTTGACGTCTCTTCCTCTTGATACGGCTTTGACTAAATTGTGTTGCCTGAGTGCTCTAGACTTGGTTATTTGCCTTAGTTAGAAACAAGGCCAATCTGATGGACATCATCGGCACCGACTACTTCAACCCGATGGAGTATTTGCTCCTCACCATCGATACTAACCTCTTGACGCAATTGCTTGTCATCATCAGTACCAATCAATTCGTCCCGATGGAAAGCGTCCTAATGATAAGTCGTCCTGATGGTGAGTCTCTTGATGGCGAGTCTCTTGATGGTGAGTCGATTTCTTTACCATCAATACAAAGACAAACCAATTTTGGTATTAGAAATATTAATCATTGGCCAATTAATACATATAAAGGCCAAGTTGATTAATTTATAAACCAAAAACCATAACACGTAAAGACCCAAATTGCACATGACCATCGGGATCAACCTTGGCATCCCGACCATCGGGATCAACCTTGGCATCCCGACCATCAGGATCCAATTTCATCTCACATCATCAGGATCCAATTTTGGAAACCAAAGCCAATTTAAACAAACCCATCGGCACCAATCTTTCCATGACGATCGAAACTTTAGAAACAAAAATCAAACCATCAATCTTAACGTATTGATGGCATAATTTTGCTTCAAAAATCTTTGTAATTTATTATTTAAACATTAACAATTAAACCATAATTAAATTTCAAGGCAATTTCCTAGGTAATTTTCTAAATGGTTTGGGCTTTGCTCAAGGATTTTCCTAATCCAATTAGGTTTAGGGTGGTTTTAATCTCATCAATTTTGGAATTTAAGATTTAATCTTGACCATCCAAAATCAATTAATTAAACCACAATTCCTAATTTACCTAGGTGTAAATTAGGGTATAAACAACATACTTCTTCTCCAATAGTAGAAAACAATCAAATTAATTATGGGTCCTTGATTTAAAAGATGAATGCAATATTAAATCCTTGATGATAACTGGTCTAGGGAAAACCATAACATGCTATTTAGATAAGATTACCCGTTAAGCCTTAAATTACCCCTTTTATCGCTTAACAAATCAATTACCCGTTAAGACTTAAAGATTTACCAAGAAACAAAGCATTAAAATCAACTATTTAATTAGTTCTTTCACACATGCTTAACAAGTAAAACCATACAACAATCAGATAAATCTGATCACTCGCATGCAAAACCCATTGAAGCGACGTTAATCGTCATCAATTCGCTACCAAACAATCAGACTCATGCGTTAACAATCTCGCCTGATTTAGCAATAGATCTCTCAAATTATCTCTCTATCGGCCGCGTAAATCAATAAAAATCAAGATCATGTAATAAAACAGAGTTTAACATGCTATCTATCAAAAATAAAATACCAAATTATAAGAACAGAAATCTCACCATATTAATTGATTGAATTCACCAAAGGATAAGAAGTATTAAGAATTTAGCTACTCATGGATTTAGGAAAATCCATGAGAGGCTTAAGAAAACTTACAGAACTAGAAGGGGATGAAATCTCCTTGCAAAATAGCTAGGATTGCCGCACCTCTCTATGACTAGAGAGGGTGGCGGCACCCTTGCCTAAAAACTAGAACTAGAAGAGAAAAATAGATCTAATATTGTGTGGTATGTGAAGGTATGTGATTTGTGTTACAGGGGGTGGCTATTTATAGTGGAAATAACCCTAGGAATTCCAATTCTAAGTAGGAAAGGAGTCTAGGACAGTTTAGAGGCTGACTTAGACTCCGCGTTAACTTAAAAGTCTTCCTAAAACCAAAATCCTAGTCAAAATAGGATCCTGAAAAATTCCGGATTCGTGCAGGGACTTCGACGGTGATTTTGGGCTTGTAAACGGCAGAACTGGGTATTGTACTTCAAAGGAAAGTTGTAGATCTCGGAGTTAGCTTTCCAACGAGTACTCATGGGCCTAAAACAGACATCTGAGCAGAAAGTTATGATTTTTCTACCGAGACTGAGCTGAATCCTAATCCTGTTAAGACTAGAAGCGAGAATAAGCGGGAATTGGATATTTCCTTGGATATAGGCAGCATTAATAGGGTTTTTAACTCCAATTATGGGCTTATATGGGCTGAGTATTATCCCATATAAAATATCCAAAATTCCTTAACTTCCGGGCTTATTCATGGCTTGTCTTCAATCCTTCGCAATTTAAGCTCCAATCTTCAATTCTTCCTCTTGAGATAATTCTTCAACAGTCTTCAAATCTTCAAATTATCTTCAATAAGTCTTCAAACACGAACTTCGAATCTCCAAATCCTTACTCAAAATTGATTCTTCCATATTTGAGTAAAAAGTCATCAAAATAGCTCCAAAAAGAGTGAAAAACAATATGTTTCCATTTTTCTTGTCTTCAAGACCTAAAAATACAAATACTTATAAAATAGGGTTAAAATACACATATAAACACCAAAAATCATAGGAAAATGATCATAAAAATAGACTTGTTTTTTGCTCAATCAAACTCCATTTGAGGTAGTTTATGGCCTTAACCCTCTTACTCCTTTGCATTTAACTCCTTTTTATTCTAGTGGGCAGTATAGTGGTGATGCGGATGCTAGAGCCAAGGAGATTAAAAAGTTCCATAGTGATGTCCGAGAGAAGATAGCACAACAAAACATCAAGTATATGCAACAAACTAACAAGCGCCGTAAGTTTGTTAAGCTTGATGTAGGTGACTTAGTGTGGATTCATCTAAGGAAGGGGGGGGGGGTGTTCAATCAAGGCCAATTTGCAAAATTGAAGCCGAGAGCCGATGGTCCATTCAAGATAGTAGAGAAGATTGGTGACAATGCGTTCAAACTTGATTTGCCCGAGGAATATGGTGTGTCTCCTACCTTTAACATTTCTGATCTTGTTCCATATGTTCCAGGAGATACTTCATTGCTTTTTCAACCGGGGGAGAATGACACGGGAGTGTCCCATTCTCTCCAACATGAGGTCTCGGATGAAGATAATGCATTTAGAGAAGCAAGCACCTTGCCATGTGAGCAGCTTGCTTTGTTGACATGTCACCTTAAGTGGGACCAAGATAGCCACGGTGGAGACAAGGTGGAGCCAAGCAAGCACCTCTCCAACATTGAGTCTAGTTGGAATTAAGCACCTTTCTTACCATGCCATGTGTTGATGACTTCCTTTCTCCATGTGACATGTGTTGGTTAATCTTGGTGGCTTGGAAAACCTTCGGATGAAGTTTTCTCATGTAGTTGGATGAAGATTGCAAGTTGGTTACAAGTTGAAGACATCATCATTTGTGCATGGAAATGAGTATTTCGGCTACCTACAACCCGAATTGAGTTCACACTTCATTTGAGCTCATTTTGAGCTAATTCGGGTAGTTTAAGTTAAGTTCATGTTATGTTTACTTAAGCTTGTTTTATTAGCACTAGTTAAGTGTGTTTAGTTGCTAATCCTAGTATATAAGCTACGGATGAAGCATTTTGCAACTTAGACTTGAATTTTGTAACTTTGAACACTTTGCTTTGCTTTGTAACCTTGTCTAGGTTCTTGCAAACTTTTCTATATCAATTTGAGTGGTGAATCTGTATCTCTTGTTGATTTGGTATTAATAGAAGCTTGTTCATCTTGTCAATTCATCTTGTGGTGAATCTGTATCAAGTTGTGTTCATTTGGTGGTGAATTTCGACCGATTCTAGCTCTTGGTGGTGAAATCTGTATCCTTGAGTGTTTGAATCTGTGTGCTTACATTTTCATCAATTCCATTGTGAATGGATCTTTAGTTAACCTAAACACTACCCAAACACTTACCATTAGAAGTTGAAGTGTTCATTTTAAGCACTTTAAGCACACTTACATTCGGGTATTGTTGAAAGCAACTCATTTTAAGGCCTTTTTAGCCAACCCCGTATAAGTTACTCCTCTATTTTTCTGTCTTGACCTCAGAATTAATGTTGGTTTCTTTTTGTTACAGAGGATGTTGCTTTAAATCCTTCACTGAATTATTAGGTCTTTTCACTAGACTAATAAAAACCAAGATGCTGTTCATGTGTGCCAAACATTTTTAGGTACCCATAAAGCAGTTAAATTGAAAATTTAACACCATTGATCATTTTAAAGACTGATAGGAAAGCTAATATATTTGGGAATAGACAATATCCAAATACAATAGCAACGAATAGATATATATAATTTAAGCTATCATCTGTTCCTAGGTGCTTGGGAACATACATTACATCTCATCTTCATGGACTTTATTGGAAAGATGATCACCTTGGCCCAGATAACAGAGAGGGTGAAATTGCTGAAGCAGAAGTCTGCTCGGATTTAGGTATTATGTCATTCAGGAAATCATATTTCAAATTTCCTACAACATCAGTTGAACTCTCAAAAATCTTCACCACAGTGGACATGTTAGGCCTCCTGGTGTATTCAGATTGTAAGCACCATGCTGCAACCTTCATCATCTCCACAACTTCGGCTACATTTGACTGCATATCATCGCTGCCCTTATCAACTAGATCCTGAAGTTGCCCTTCTTCTTGCTTTCTCCTGAAAAGTCTCAATAAATGTCTATCATCTTCTGGCTGAGATCCATCCACATTTCTTCGCCCACACAAAATTTCCAGGACTACAATGCCGAAGCTGTAAACATCTACTTTCTCAGTGATGACCGAGCTTAACCATTCAGGAGCCATATAGCCGGGCGTTCCCCTCATAGTTGTTATGACTTGGCTCTGGTCTCTTCCAACAAGCTTAGATAACCCAAAATCAGAAATTTTGGCATTGAAATTCTCATCTAAAAGGATATTTTGGGGTTTGATATCCAAGTGAATTATCTTTTGGTTGCATTCTTCATGAAGATAGGCCAGTCCCTTGGCTATATCTAAAATGATATTCTTCCTGATTTGCCAGCCAAGAGCTTGCACTTGGTTCTTGTTGAAGATCCATCGATCCAAGGACCCATTAGGCATGTACTGATATACCAAAAGCCTGTTATTCTTTTCAGCGCAAAATCCAACCAAAGTTACCAAATGGAAATGGTGAATGCTTCCTATGGTTTGGACTTCCGCAATGAAGGACTTGTAAACTTGACCAAGGCCGTCAAGATGCTTCACTGCAACTTCATCACAACCTGAAGGTAATGTTCCATGAAAAACAGACCCAAATCCACCTTCACCAAGTTTGGTGCCAAAATTGTTGGTGATGATCTTGAGATCTTCGAATGAGAATCTTTCCGGCATTCCAGATATGTGGTCAAGATAATCCTCCTCAACCTTTTTATACGTTTTTCTAATCAGTAGAAAAAGTGAAGTGCATATAAGAAGCATACCAAAGATAGCTCCGAAAGATGAGCCCAGAATAAGTGGTATATGCCCCCTTTGACCTTGTGTGGAAGAATTCTGGACCTTAACAAAAATTGAGATATTATTGTAATTGTAACTAGATATAATATCAGAAGTATTCAGGACTTTAAAGGAAAAGACATGAGAGGATAGATAGCAGTTTGTTGAGAAAGTGGAGGGAGTTGTAAAAAAAGCAGCTTTACAAGAACAGTTGATTAAACAGGCTTGCTTGCAATCTTCTAAACTCGTTATGTTAGTATTATTACTCGTGAATATAAACGAGTTTGCTAGATCCATGCCGTGGAGCTGGAGAAGAGTTTGATGATGAGCATGTTCACAAGAAAGAGGTAAAAGTGCAGAACAACCAAGATCCACTTGTGTGCTATTTATTTGCTTGAAGTAGACTCTGTCAGGGCAACTGCATCCGCCTTGAACACAAATGCCATAGTTTCCACATGACATTGGAATATCACATCTATCAATTCCAAATAGATCAACCCCCTCCCACTCCCACTTGGATTCTTTCCACTCATATGCCATTAGGCGACCGTCAACTCCCAGCTGCATAAAATCAGTCGAATTTGCAATATTAAATCTTCCAGGCATGTCAACCCCGTCCCAATGGAATCCAGCATGAGGTATCCCTTCAATTCTTCCATTCCAACCATATACGGGGTAATAGACAAAGGAAGGATCTGCCTCCAGGTAAGCTTTGAAATTATACCTATCATCATCAGGTGAAGGTGAAAGTGTATGGAAACCATCACTTGAATTGGATGTGGATACACTCGACTGCAACTTGTGCCCTTTCCCTAGCCTTTGACCCACAACTAAAGAGTCGGTTGGATGATCAAATGACTGCCAAAGCAGGTTGTTGGCTTTGTCAAAAAGCATAAGGTTCCCCTCAGCACTCAAGTTTAACCTGGAAACAGTCACAGACTTGCCTTGTGTGTTCGGAGACCAAACCAGAGCACCGCTGCCATCTACCAAGCTGAGATTTGCTGCCGTGAGTTGCAGTAGTGCCCCTGCCTTAACTGGATTGTTTCGATTTGCTGACCACACTATCTGCTTTGCAAACAAGTCCACACCACCTTTGAAGATGGAGACAGCAAAAAGGCAACCGTCACCTACAAAGCCGCAGTGGAACCCTGCGCAAAACTTCCCATTAATAAGGATAGGTCTCATACTGTTTGCTTCATAAATGTATAAGGGAGAAATGGGAGTGTTCCTCCAGGCATTCGGGACATCGGCGAAAGATTGATATTCAAGTTGATAGTCTATGATTTTTGCAGTCATCGAAGGTGATGAGAGAAAAAGTAGAATCCAAAGTATGATTACAAAGTAACTACAGCTATCTCTGAGACGGTCCATTACTCTACAAATGGGAAATCTCATAGCTGCAACAACATGGCGTTGAAAGTTAATTAACTCCATGTTATGATATGAAAATATAATCAATTTCAAGGAAAGCACCTAGAAAAAATGCAAGGAAAGTTTGTCCAAGAAGAAAGGATACAATGAAAGGTCTTCGTCTTCGGCCCAAGTCAACGTAGTAGCCGTAGAGGAAGGAGCAGCCAACTTAGAAAAGGAATGGCGCTGCGCAATAATTAATTTGTAGAACACGGTTCAAAGGAAGAATATGAAGCCTCTAAACTGGAATTCCATACAGTAAAAGTGTTGGATTCTTAATTTCGGTGATCAAGGAATCTGACACTTCATCAAGTACTAAATAAAAACTGAATGAAGCATGAAATATCTCACATTCATCAGATCAAACATTATAATCATTTAAAATTCACAAAGAATATAAGTAAACCACAAACAATTGCAACAGAAAATAGGGAACTTTCATCATTTATCTCTGTATATGTGGAATGTGAGTATATAAATGTAAGGATCTGTAGACAGTGAACAATAGAGCAACCTCTTCTTTCCTTTCTTATAAAAATGGTATTATTCCTATGAAACAAAAAAATGTCAATCACCAATTATATCTAAACAATCCATCTAATTATAGTAAAAATTGTCTCTTGAGAATTACTATTAAAAAGGAGCCAAAGCTAAAAATGTCATGTTTAAGATCAAAGGGAACTGAGGTAATCTTTTATCAAACTGAAGAGTGGGGTAGCATTAGAAAATCCTTCAAATCTCTGGAACACGATTCCATCCATCCGGGCCTGAACTCCATCGGAAAATGTCAAGTCTTGTAGCAGTTCCTTTAGTGTTCTGTCTACTCCAACTATGGAGCTCCCAATGCCACTTAAGATCTCAGGTAGCGTTGGAGAAGGTCTGGACAACTCAACAAGTGTAACCTGATCAATAGTATCACATAAATAAATACTTGACCAAGCATTCTTGTCCAACATGATATAAAATGTATAGTTAATTTTGGATGAAGAAAGACATGGAAATCTTCCCTTGCGACAAGCATGACAATTAATAAAATTCACCCATGAAAGAAAATAGGTTCTCTGCAGAGATTGAGTACATAAGTTCAATATGATAAGAGTGCATAATTTTTTTTTCTTTTTTGCTTTAAATGCAGAATGCCGTAAAGTGTGTCCTAATTAATACAGAAGGACGCAAGACTACAGTGTGATGGTTTATCCTGCAGCATTTCTCCTGATATTTGATAAGACTTAGAAACAAAATTTGCTCGCCACCAAATACAAATAGAAACCTCATGAATTAAAAACTACAAGGAGAATATGACCCAAAAGCCTAGGTCCAATTGAGCATTACAACCCGCTACATGTCATGTGAGAAACATTAGGTCTCTTTATATTGTTTCAGCACCTAAATACTCTACGGCACTACTACCCTGGCTACTTGTCATGTCAGAAACATCAGGTCTCTTTGATTTGGCGATCCACATAGCAGTATTCCCAATGTATTAGAACATGTAAACTACAATGACATAATATTATGTGAAGACTATTTATCAAAAAAAGTGTATATATATCTGAAGACTAACATCATCAACACGAAATATCCTAGAGGTTATAATATCCAGATTCATAATACAAATAACTTTATGGAATTCAGGTACAGGATTGACCAATGAGTGCAGAGCTTCTTGCAAATGATACGACTTAAATTAGCAATATCAATTTTAGGAAAAAGTTCCCATGCCTTAAAATGAACAAAAAAGAACTAACCTTCCTGTCTTGGGGTATATTGGCCCTATGTTTTGCAATGGCAATAGCCCTAGAAAACCCCCCAATAGCATCAACCAAACCACGTGAGGCAGCATCTTTACCTGCCCATACTCTGCCTTGTGCAACTTCTTCCATCTTTTCTACCTGTCGAAGGGTCAAATAAATAGGGCTTTTTACTTTTCACGTTTGAAAAGATAAAAAAGGAGGAGACTTGGAATTGCTTCTAAAGTTAACGATCAAAAGGTAAACTTACAGGCATTGATCTTGAAAAAGCTGCCTTGTCTCGAAACTGTTGGTAAGCATTCTGTGCAGACCTTGCAAAAAGCTCAGCTTCATCCGGTCTGGTATATTAAGTTAGTTCTCTTTTAGTCTACTATACCGAGAATCCAAACCAAAAAGAGAGAAAAAAAAGCTGTTTAATGTGCATCTACAAAGAAAAGAAGAACAGGCAGGAAATAAGACAAAAAACAATTAATAGAGACAAACGAAAACTTGGTTTTGCACCAGATATCAAGTTATACTCTAATGTAGATCTCTATTCATTTTCTCAATCTTAGAACTATGCAACAAAAGCACTCACCTAAAAGGCCGCTGCTCAGCTGCAAGAAGTTCAGCATATCTTCCCCTTGATATGACCTCCTTATTGAAGCCAATCTTTTCATACAATTTACCCAAGTTAAACTTTCCTGCAAGCATTTAAAAAGGGAAAACAAAATAAGAATTATTTATGACCTACAAAAGACCAAAAGGCTTAGGAAGCCAACATTTTTTTGTTCAGCCACAAAAGCAATTTGTTTATCAAACTAGAATTGTCCAATTAAGGTCTGAAAAAGTTTTACTATTATCATTATTTTTTATTTTTTAAATAACAAAAGTTTAATTAAGAAAGCAGTCCAAAAAGGAACCAATTCCTGTATGAGCGTATCTTATGTCAGTGTACAATGACAAGAAACATAAAGCTGAACCATTCAACCACAACTGTGTATTTCTAGTCAGTGATCTCCGTCAGAATCTTCCCATAACAATATCTGTGAATTTAGAATCTTCCAGGTTATTTCCATTAGACTAATTATAACAAAGAGGAGAAAAGGAATGAATTCAAGAGATTAGTTTCAGGTTTTCTTGTTAAAGAAGAACATCACAAGTGAACTCTACTTCCACAAGAACATTTCATTTAAACAACAAAGGTAATACATAGTACAAAGTAGAAAGTATTTAAAAAAATGGAAAAGAAAAGAAGAGAAGAGAGAAACATAAGATTATTATATGTTTCAGATATCTGAAACTGGCCAACTGGTAATATTCTTGTTTGGAGGACAACCACAATTAAAAAATATCTCTATATATATACTATTTGACTTTTAAACATTTTAAGAAGTTTTTAAACTTATAAAAAATTGTAACCATGGTCCATGACTCCACGAGGACCAATAAAAAGTTCATAACCTATCTTTATTTTGTAGACATTTCCAATTTTCCCCATCTGACCACATATTTTAAGTTACTTTTAGGTTAACACTCACCTGCAAGAAACAGAATATATACCAAGTAAAAAACTCTTGCCTATGCAGCTTATCTGCAGGCAGTTTTCTACCCAACCAACTTCAATAACTAACCATGCTCAAATTTGGAAGAGTAAGTTCACCTGTCACAACTCCAATTGAACCAGTTAAAGTCAAATTTTCGGCAACGATGGTCTCAGCTGCCATTGCCATATAATATCCACCACTAGCTGCCACATCAGACATGGATGCAATGACAGGCTTCGATGCAGCCAAAAGTTTGATTTCCCTCCACATTCTATATATGACAAACATCAAAAATAATTAGCCAGTGGAGCATTCTAGATTTTCTTGTTCATATTCCATATTGCATTGCAAAAAGCAACAAAAATGCTGAATGCACATGCTACCAACATTTCAGATTTGACAAGAGTCAACATAGATTTGAAAACAAGAATGACATGTGAGACCAAAGAAAATATTACTAAGTTCCAAAATTTCAAAGTTATACATGATCCACTGGCAGGGGAGGATCCTCGTTATCACTTGGGGGGCCAAGGGCCCCCCCAAAATTGGAAAAATTGTTCTATTATCCCCCTATAATTCTATACATTTCTATATAGATACATTGAAAATTTTAACCTGACCCCCCCCCCTAAAATAATTTTATTCGAATTGGCCCCCCCAATGCCACTTGTCAAGATCCACCCCTGTCCACTGGACCATTGGACCAGTTAAGATAAGACATATGCTATGACAGGGTTTTAGGGCAGCCCAAAGTTAGGTTTCTTTCTACATTCTTGATATGATAAACATCAACTATTCTTAGCCATGGACCATTGTAGATTCTCTTTTTCATAATCTATTTTGTATTTGAAGAGGCAACAAAAATGCAGCAGGTTAGGACATGCTACCAAAATTTCAGAACATAATTCAAATGGATTAGTAAACAAGAATGATGTGTGCAACTAGAAAACAGACATTTGTATTCCTAAATTTCAAAGTTTTACATGTTTTATAGGCCTATATTTGATTCTGTTCATGTCATTTCCTCAATATCAAAATTTACCAGAATGTAAGCTGGATGATTCCTTTTTGGTATACCTTTTTTTGTATATTTGAGATCTGATAACGTAAATAGCCTTTGCTCCCCCTACGTCAATATTATATATAGATTAATTTACTTCTCTTTCTTGTCCATGATATTCATGCATGGTTAACATTATCATATTCCACATGTTTTGAGCAAACTATTCGCCTCAACCATAGTTTTACAGCCAAACTTGATTAAAGAAAAAACAGTGGTTGGGAGGAGCACGCAAAGAGTCAATGCATTAGTGTTCTGTTAAAAGCAATAAGAAATTACGACCAATATACATCATCATAGATGTCCAAGGTATTCCAAACTAAACCTACAAGTTATTATGTTCAAGAACTAAAAGATTAATGGATCATCACAAAACATCATATATCACTAGAGAGAACACAAGACAGCACAATCAAGAGTCAACTAAAGCTTTTAAATTATTTGTTTACTAGGAAATGTAAGAATATAGCAGCACTTACAAATCTGAAGCAAGAGCATCACCTCCAGGACTATCAATCCGGATAATAGCAGCCTTGTATCTCTTTGACTCTACAGTTAAAGAAAATAAAAATAAGAAAATCAGTTAGGAGAGGAGTGAGATTCCCAGTTACCAACCTATATGAGCCAGCACCGGTTCAGAAAGTAAATTGTAATAACTTAAAGCCCGTATGCTCTATTGGATCTAAGTAATAACATACAACAAACGACTTAAAAAGTTAGCCATTTCTTACTACCTAAACATTTTCATCAGCTTTGTAAATTCAATGATTTTACTCCATTTTCTGTAAGTCAAAAAGCAAACTTTAATCTCCATTTAGTAGTTAATAATAAAATTTATCCATAGAAAATGTTGTTTACTAGTTTTTATGACAACAACATTCAAGGCAGTGAAGAATATTAAAAATCTTTTGCCTTTTGGGCTATATTCTTGCCATCACTATAGGAGGGTAGTAGACTTGTTTTAAGGGCTAGGGATTTTTAATGTGATACAAGTAGGTCACATTCTATCAAGAATAATTATTTCGAGAAGTCACATTTTCTCTGTTATTTGCTCTCTCTCTCTCTCTCTCTCTCTCTCATATCTAGCTATATTGGTCTTGGTTATTATATATCACGTTCACTGCTTTTGAGTCATTTTCTCCAAGTGGACAGTCTTGTTATAAGGACTATAAGTTGACTACCACTTTACTTGTTGGAAGGAACATACTTCACAAATAAGAAACTTATATTTTACTAGCTTTTTCTGCATTTGTCAAACCTTAGACCTTGTAAATTCAGGGAAAGAGGACATTCAATCTATTTTATTGTATAGCCCTCATTCAAAGTGTAAGCAATACATATGAAGCTGAGTAACCAAACATCAATTTCACGGATTGCAGTTAAATCTTAGCTCATATGTTAGTCAAAAGTTGATTATATGGTCCAGTTACATTTAAAATTCAGAGATAGAATTTATTTTATCCACACATCATTGCAAGCTAGGTAAAATTTAGGTATACCTCTCACACTACGAATCTTCTCAATAATTTGCTCTGCTATTATATCAGAACTTGGTGAACTTAATGGACTCCGAACACGACTAATGCTTCCAGTGGCTCTGATCACAGCTATTAGATCTCTACCACCTGCTAAACCGAGAGTCCACTTCCTGACTTTTGAGTATTTCCTATATTTACAAAGAAAAGAGAAATATTGAGTGAATTTTCCATATATTCCATTTTAAGTTACTAGTAATGGCATAACTTTTACAATAGGCTTGGTATGGCCTAAATCCTTGCTGTATATTATAGCAGTAGATTAAACATGCTGCAAGACTACATAAACATTAGAAGAAGAAACAAAAAGGAAAAAGCAAAAATCATTGAAGAAATAATTTCCTTCCATTATAAAGTATTTCCTAATTAGGTCACCGAGATCATTAACCCAGCATTTTAAGGTTTTCAAATCAGTCTTTTAAACTTGCAAAGTGACTACAACCTTTTAGATACTTTAGACAGTACAAATGCAAGGGATCCAATATGCCACTAAGTACCTGTCACAAGATATAAAATTTAAAATCACTAAAACTTTCAAATGAATGTGTCACAAATGACAAGATAAACGGTAGCATTATACCCATAACAGTCAACTTGATACGATATATATAAGGCTTGACCCACATAATGAAGATAACCCACCCTCCTACCCCTGACTGTCCAAAAGAATATAAACACAACCCACATAACCCATCACCAGAAAGTTTTTTTTTTGGCCTGCAACACCAGAAAGTTGATAATAAAAAATTTCACACAAACTACCTGTAATCAACTGTAAGAAGATTTTTATCCTTTTGGACTCCAAGCCTCTCTTTTAACATTGAGATAACCTGCAGAAGTTATAAAAATCAAGTATCTATCAGATCATTTAAGAGAGCTAGCTTAAACTAAAAGTAGAAAACAACCCCCTTTACAGTTTATGACCACTCTCTTCCCCATTCTTTAATATATTGGACAAAGCAGGCATCAAAGATTAGTAAATGATACAGATCGCAAGCTATCTAAACCACCACTTACTTTATGTTAGTTTATGTCTCTTAATAAACTTGAATAATGATAAGATCGACTAAATATATACTGTGTCTTAGAATCGTTTTCTTTCTTCCACCCTTTTTGAGGCTCTAGATCTTGGAAAAGGTTTCCACTACAAAGAACTATTATGAAGCTAGGGAGCACCATACACACTAACAAGTACAGCACTAGAAGAAACCATGTAATTTATTGAATTATCTCGACTGTATATGCCAATTCTACCTCATCATCATAATGTATATTCGTTATCAAGCACTCCTCTTTCAGCTTTTCTACTTTATAGACCCCTTCATTAATGAAGTTCTCAACATCTTCTTGTTTCTTTCCTGTATAAGATTAGCATGAGCCAAAGATTATCTTTAATACATAGAAATTAAAGCAAAACCATATAATATAAGGAGCACCTTTTGAAGCAGAAACTACATCCAACCAATTCCCATATATGTTATCAAGCAATGAAGTAAGCATCTCACAATTTTCTTCTGACATAGTCTTTCGTGTAAGTTGATCCCCAGCACTTTTGTATTTACCAATCCTTTGAACCTGTGGTTCAATTCCTATTTTCTCAAGAACACCTGCAAGTAGATTTTGTTCCACCAATCCATTATTAAAATGCAAGCCACAACTATCACATTGACAAATACTATCAAACAGAAGTAGACTAAAAGTTGACAAATTGGAAGTATAATCAACCAGGGGGATACTTAAAAACCATTAAACAACAGCAACAAGGTTCATTTATGAATCTATTCAAAGACTAGCTACTGGTTTCATCAACTGCCCTCCTATTCCTATACCATGGTAACTAGATACAAGCAGTAGCATGATCTCCATTTTCAACGATTAATATTACCTAGCTACTTGGTTTATCTTGGTACCATGATCTCCATTTCCAACCCTAATTACATCAGTTAATTTCAGAATGAAAAGATTACTAGTTTCAGGAATTCAATGGTTCTGAAAGGTTGAAACTCCTACAAAGAAAAATACAATTGAAGATTTGTTAACAAGATACCGACCAAAGAATTTGTAGTTGAATGAAAGTATGGTATCTTGGCTTATAGATTATTGCCTTAAAATTAAGAATAACAAGAAAGACGTAGCCTGCCAGAATGGTTAAATTGTTTTAGCAATGGGCATCAATGATACACAATATTCCTATAATAGGAATATAAAGGGATAAAATGAGGATTAGGGAGGAGAGAAGAAAAACTTTTGAGTCTTATTCTTTTACCTTAGTATTGGACAAACTGACTAGGTATTATGTCCAGGACATAGTAGTTTGTTCTATTCTTTCTCCTAATCATATGATAGGGGTCAAAAGAAAATAGGGTAAACCTAAACCTTTTTTTTGGTATATTTACAAGTTAACCTTGTTCGAGCCGGGTTGGCCCACTATGGAGGTAAAGCTCTCCCAACAATGGTTTTCTCCATTCACAAAACTCGAACCCGAGACCTTGCTTAAGCGGAACAAGTGCCAAACCACCTGAACCAACCACTTGTTGGTGGTAAACCTAAACTTAAGTTTAAGAGAGAAACATCTAATCACTTTCAGAAGTTAAAAGAGCTTCTGAGTTAAGTTGGTCCAAACAAAACACAGAATTTAAAATTATGCAGACGATAATGGAGTGATAATGAGAACTGGAGACCTAGACATACCACAGAATCGGAAATTTCAATGTCTTGAATGGATCAGTTACAAAATCTAGAGTTGATGAAAATTCTATTAGAGAAATCAGTGCTGGTTGGATGAAATATAGTGGCTTATTATGAGTCCTGATTGAGAAAAAACTATTTAATCCCATAAGTGAAAAGAAAAATATTTTACAAGACAACAATAAGACTAGCCATGATTCATGGAACCGAACATTTTCCAGAGAAGTATCCTCACGCCAAATAATTGGGTGTTCCAAAGATAAGAGACAATGGTGAATGTGTGGATAGGTAGAATAATAGATCCAACACAAGAGAAAAGTTCTAACAATTAAAGAAACAAACAAGAGATAATAGTTTAAGGTGAAATGGACAGTGACATATTCTGCCTCCAACTGCCATTGTACATATATGTGAATACAATGCCCATGTCAAAGGGAACTAAATACCATATATTACAAGGACAGTAACTATCAGAAAGACTTGCAAAGAATACAGTCTTTATAAGTAAACAATAGCATATTAGGATCCACGAAGACAACCCCCACGTAGTAGGAAAAGACTTAATTTGCCGATGTCATTGTTACCTATTTGGCTATTTTTAGGGACAAAAAGTCTGAAGCAAAAACTAGGAAGAAGTGCAATCGAACATTTAAAAGGCTCTAAAAGCAATAAAGAATACAAATTATCATTCTATTGCATCAAAGTTGTAAAGTTCGGTATTATGTCAGTTGTGGGAAGAAATATGAGAATTTTTTGGGACGTGCTTTCCAGAAACCTGTCTAACTCAAATAAAAAATTAGATACACTCACATGAAACCTCTTAGAATCAGAAAATAATTCCCAACACAAGTATACAAAATATGAACTTTAATCATCTTCGGGCATGCCACGATTAAAATGAAGCCAAAAGAAAAGAAAAAAATAAAAAAGCTTAATGTTCCCCTACTTACTAGCTTTTCAATGTAATAAGTAATTACCACAACAAAATAACAAAATATACAGTAAGAAAGTAAGAGAGAAGTAATTCTGTCAACTAACCTCCAAGGAATGATGCTTGAACAGTCAAACCATACAATGAAAAATATGCACTTGGTGGGGCATAGATCTCGTCACATGCACAGGCAAGGTAGTACTCTTTCTCCCCACAGGCAGGGGTATACGCGATTATGAATTTCCCTATAAGTTTCATAAGACATTAAAATTAATTAACAATTTAAATTCAATCCTTTTAACAACAAACTAAGTAGTATAATAATCCTAAGATAGAAGAAATTTATCACCCTCCAGATAACAGATAACTAGAATTGTATGGTAAGACTTCTTACTTTATGAGAAATATGCTTGAAAAACAGTTATTAAAAAAAATTCCAATAGGATCTGTTTTAAGATGTGGGCAGAAGTTATTCACGGTACAGAAAACTGATCATGAGCCCCCTACCCACCCAAACTTTCCCATTCACCAGCATCCAATATATGAATGCATGGAATCATGTATTTGTCAATTCAACTGATCAAATGTTCTTACTGATGTTTAGGGCTAAGTATCTATTTCCCTTCTCGATGAACAAACTCACCATTCAATTTACATGTATGTATATCCAAGACCGAAATTAGAGAAGAGAATAAGCTACCTGATTTCTTAAAGTTCAAAATATGCCTCCGGATTTCTTCTACTTTTCCCCATCCACAGTTCAAAGGTTCAATGTGGAGATAGACACCAGAAATGCGAGGATCATATGCAGCTTTTACAAAATTTTCGCAAATTTGTGGCAGAGATAATCCTGAAGTGAAAAGGCTCTTTAGCTGATCAGATATCTGAACATGGAGAGAGTAAAAAGTTTCAAATGAAGATTTAAGAATCATATCAAGAGCCAAAGAATGAAAACAGTGTCCAGAAAAGAGGTTCAAATATAAGTTAATGGCATCAAGTTACAGTCTACCAATCAAGGTGCCATTTTAATCAAGTTCTGAATCTTGGAAACTTCTCACTCTAGAATCTAGATGCCATTACAAAAAGCAAAAACAAATATTTTATATTCAAACAATCACAATTCTGGCACAAATGCAAAAAAACCTGCAAATTCTATTCATTTAACCTGAAAGTAGTGTCTCAAATATCATATTCAAGAACCCATTTCATGAATTTCTCAACACAACTACTTACCATCAAATGCATCAAAATACAATGCAAAAAGATACACAAAAGAAAAATACTAGGACCTAAATAAAAAAGATAGCAACTGAAAAGAACCAAACCTGGCCACGCAGTTTCATAGTTAAAACACTGCCTTTACGAACCCTTTCCCAAGGGAAGGCAATAAGCATCTTTAACTTAACAACAAAACTCTTCCACCCACTAATCTTCTCATACTCCACTTCTCCACTCGGATACTCCTTGGCCTCCGACTTCTCACCGCTTTGACTCCCAATTTTTTCTTCTTCCACTTTCTGTGTCTCCGTGGAGGAAGAGGAATCATCGAAAGCTTGAGTGGAGAAAGAACAAGACAAGGAAAACTTTTGCCATTGGAAGTGGGTTCGGAGAGTGGAAGAAGGAAAAAGTGAAACTGAAGAGTGGGTGTTGGGAAAAGAAGGGATTGGAAGAGGTCTTGAGAGGACTGAAGTCACAGTTCTGGGGATGATTTTGGGAGTAGAATGAAAGAGCAACAATTTCGACATTTCCCCCTTCTTTGTTTTGGAAGAGAGGAATTGAAAAGAGAAAGGAAGGAGGAGGAAAATGGAAATGGATGAGAACAATGGAGGAAAAAAAGGTGAAGTTTTGTCCACGTAACACTTTTGGGCATGACACGTTGTCTTCGATATGCGATTACGTGGATTCTTTGACCCCACAAAACCCAACAAAAAAAAAGTGTATAACGGCACTAGTAATTTTTGTTTGTGTTATAAGGTTGTTAGTAAAGTGGTGCGATTGGTTAGTAAAGTGGTTATAAGGTTGTTAGTAAAATGGTGCGATTGGTTCCGTTTGAATTAAAATACTGAGATTAAACACTTTACAGATCAGATTAGGTACTGTACAGACCAGTGATAGAAACGGAGGTGTTAAGTGAAAATAACGGTGTGGTGAGATTAAAATGTAAAATGACCATCTCTTAAGGGAGAAATTATTAGATGGACCGGATCCACCACGTCATCCGTGGTCCCGACCAATAAGATTCTGACAAGTCAGATTTCTTCCAAAAATTCAGACACAAATTTAGCAACAAATTTAGCCCCTAGTTTCATCAGATGAGATTTACAGGGTAAGTCCCTAAATTTAGGACATTAATTGGCTAGGGTTTTAGTTTTTATAGGAAAAAATCTAACTTGTCAAAATCTTATTGGTCGAGATCACGGATGACGTGGTGAACCTGGTCCACATAATAATTTCTCCCATTAAAGGTATAAATATAACTACAAAATGTAAATTTACCATTTATAAATTTATTTATTTATAAATATTTGTTAATTAGCATGTGTGTATATAAATATATACTATATATTATTTTTAGTGGCTATGGAAATTACTTAAAGGCCAAATTGAGAATTGGTGGCTCCTTTTGGCTTTTTTTGGTCTTTTCTCACTTTTCGGGTGACTAAAAAGGCCCTCGATGAATTCCCTCTCTTACTTTTCCTGCTGCCCTTTTTTTGTAATTTACTATTTTTATATTTATGATTAAGTGTATTTTAATTACATATTAATTGTGTGTGGATATTAGGATTTACCAGTTCAACTCCTCTGCCGGAATTCCAAAGGACTAGTGCTATAAATGTATCTTCAATAATGGTTGATTCATGGCTAAATTATTGACATTCCAGTTCTGTTTTCCTTTCGTCTTCATTTCTATTTGGGTGAGTTTCTTTTTCCCTAACATTTCTCTGAATTGGTTTCACATGGACTCCATTCTGTTTCCTAAAATTTCCAAATGGACGTTGATAAGATCCTTCCATTTAATTTAGCAGCGCCTTAGGATGACATAACCTAAAGTGGAGAGCTTTCACTTCTCACCACAACATTTTGAGGTAAATCTGAATTTATTTGGATTTATATTATAGTTAGCCAATGCTAAGTACAATGATTTTGTGATGCATTGTGTAAATTACATATGTTCCTGCAAATGCTCTCAACTAATTCAATTTTCCTACGACAACTATACATGCTCCTTGACTACAAAAAATTAGGCATTCCTTATGTAGAAGCCATATTCTTTCACCTACCTGAGTTCATTAATTCAACAAGTGCAATCAAGATTAAAAAATGACCGCAGCGTACTATGCGTTTTTAGATGATCAACATACATTTCAAGCAACAATTAATATTAGCTTTATTTTGATGAATTATCTAGAGATTGAGGAGTAGAATATTAGTTTTATTTTGATGAATTACCTAGAGATGAAGTAGAATTTAGATAATGCACTTTTAGAATGAAAGTGAGGTCATGTGTTTTGCTTTATATATGCGAATTGTTTATTTCTATATATGAGTTTCTCCTAACTGATTAACTTATAGCCAATGCAATATCTTCTTACTAACCGACTTAAACAACTACAAAAAGTATAGTCCTAATAAGAAGATGACTGCAGCGCAAGCGCAGGTCACCCTGCTTGTATATGTATTATTATTACTAATATTAATTAATTAAAATTTTTAAATAATAAATATTTTTTATTTGTTAATTATTAATAATATATCAAATTTATATTATTATTTAATCAAATAATTTAAAATTTAAACATCATAAATATTAAGTTATTTGTTAATTATTATTATTATTGTATAAAATTGGAGTATTATTCAAAAAAGACTAAAAATTAAATGAGTTTATAAAAAAGGAATATAATAATATAAAAAGTAAAAAATGGTTAAAGAAAACTAAAAAGCAAAAAAAAAAAGGGTAAAAAGTTGGAATCGGAAAATGCTCCAACCAAAAAGCTCCATTCCATGGGGGTTTCAATTTGCCATGTGGGTCAACTGGACCCAATTGGTATTACACCTAAGGCACCAATTGATCAATCCACCACTGTTTTGGACTCAAACGGTGATGGACCGCTCTACTAAACACACCCTAAGTTGGCTGCTGAATATTTCACTATTGATGGTAGCAAAGTGGACAGGTCGGGGCATGTTGGTTGACTAATTATCTGGACTCCACCCTTGCTCGTGTATTTTTGCTTAATAATAATGGTTAACGGAGGTTTGTAAATAGACATGCAGCAGCAAGTGGGTTGATTTGAGATCCGAATGGTGTATGGGTGATAGTGTTTATGATTAACATTGGTTGCACAAGAAGTCTCGAAGCAGAACTTTGGGGTATTCGATAGGGGCTATTCTTGGCAAAGGCTCGAAATATCGAAAAAAAAACTTATAGTTGAATTGGATGCGATGATTGTTGTTCAGTTCCTTCAGAGTGGTGTGAATGATTCACATCCTTGTTATACTTTCATCAGTGGTTGTATGAAGTTGCTAAAAGAGGGTGGGTTGTTGAGGTTAGACATATTTTCCAAGAAGGAAATCGTTGTGTAAATGAACTCACGGATTTGGCTCATTCTTCGCCCCAGGGAGTTAGCTTCTATGAAGACCCCCGGATCCAATTCAGCCTCTCATTGAGGCGGATAGGGAGGGTATTAGTGTGCTATGACTTTAGCACTTATTTTCTCTTATTTTTTTTAGTTAATTTGATGTTCTTTCGTAGGGAAAAAAACAATTTCCAACAGCCAAAAACAGAATATAACAACTTCCATACTGTGAATGTTAAAACGTGAAGTTGCCTTAAGTGAAGATCAGAGCAACTCCCTCTTGTATTTCTTAACCTGCCTGTGCAGAAAATTAAATGCCTAAATAAGCAAAAAAAAAAAAAGCCAATTACATGATCTAATCTTGTAATTGGCTGTGGTAATACAAGCTTATGGTAAGTAGTAGTCATGTGATGACAAGAATGGTGAGTAAATGGAATTTCTCTTGTTATGCTTACTTAAGAGTGATGATGCTTATTATTGCTTGATATTGTGTGAATTGAGTATTCTCATATTCCATGTTATTCTTGATTTCATGATTAAGTTGCTCCTTGATATGTGTGTGCAATTAAAATGATTTTCAAATCTTTTGTTTTGAGAGAAAAATCTTGACTTGCTAAGGGACTAGCATGGTTCAAGTGTGGGGGAATTATGGTCAGACCAAATTATGCTCTATTTTATATGCATATTTTATGTGTTTTTGGTATGATTTTACTTCATTATTGCTTAAATTATGCAAGTTTATGTTTGTAGGCTTGTAAGATGATGAGATATGCAAAGATGAAGATTTGAGTGCATTTTGGGGCTATTTTTAGGGGTGGGAATAAAAAACCGTAACCGAAGCCACCGACCGGAACCGACGCAACCGACGTGCGTCGACTCGGTTTCACGGCATCGGCTCGGTAGATCGGTTGTAACCGATCAGGAAGGAGGTAAGTCGGTCGGTGTTGGGTTTGGATTTCAAGGGACCGAACCCGAACGAAAACCCGACCGACATATAATATATATAATATTTTATATTTAATTATATATATATATTATTCAGATTTCATTTTTTTTTCTCTCTTCCTTTCCTCCTCGACTTCTCCGTCTCTTTCTCTCTTCTCATTCTTCTTTCTCTCTTCTCAATCTCATTTCTCAAGACTCCAAATCCAAATTTCTTGTTTCCCCAATGAATAATTGTGAGTAAAGCAAGCGGGTTTTTCAATGGAAATCTGGAACAGAGTTGGATCCGCTATTGAAGCTGTCTTAGAGGGAAAGAGCTCAGATTGTTGTCTTCGATTTGGGAACAGAGTTGGTTTTTCACAAGATCTGTTTATTTAGGTTTCTTGTGCTGACATCTTGGCCATGGCTACCTGAGATGTTATTGCTCTGATTTGTCCCCTAATTTTTCCTCTTATGTTGATATTGGTAAAATGTGATGATATTAATTTATATGCAAGCAGGTGGACCATCTTATGCCTGATAAGAAAAGGAAATTTCGTTTAGGAGGTGATTGTAATTGAACCCTATCTTCTCATCAACAAATGTCAAGTTCTAATGAAATGGTGAGTGTAGTTTATTTTTGGATGGCTTACAGACATGGGTTTTTTTGGAGTTGGGGCAATTTTTGCATTCCGATTTCCAAATGTTAGTAGTTTTCATGCTTCTAGATTTTGTTTTTTCTTGATTCTGGGCCTCAATCACCTCTTGTAATTTACATTTTCCTTGGTCAATAAATAAGTTGAATACAATCTCTTTTTATGTTCTAGATATAATGTCAAGCAAAGTGTTTTGTTGCTCTAATTTAATTACCAAAGCTGGATTAGTTTCATTCAACTTTTCTTTAAGTATAACTGCCTTTGCTCTTGCTTTTGTTGTCAATGTGCTTCCTTTGTTGCTGGCTGCTGCTCTCTCTCCCCATGTATTTTGTTTTGCAGACCCATGTAATTTCTTTTTTAAGAAAGTAAGAAACTGACAGACCCCTAAAAACCGACCAACCAACCGTAACCAACTCCGGTTGGTGACTGGCGGTTTTAAGGGGCTGTCGGTCGGTGATCGGTGGTCGTTTTCAAGTCGGTCGGTGGTTGTTTTTTAGAAAATTTTGCCATCGACCCGACCGACACCCACCCTAGCTATTTTGGTAGGAAATTGGAAAATTGATGATGAGCTCTTCTGCGAGGTTTTTGGGATCGAGATTGTTATTAGAAGAGTCCATATGATGATCTATGTGAAGGTCTCAAGCCAAGGAAGCAAGCACCAAAGCAAACCGAAGTGAAGAAGTGCAAAAGTCCATCAAAGTTACTGGATGGGCGCCCAGTCCTTTGGGTGAGCACCCAACTGCCATATGCCATCCACCCACATGCTGCCAGGCAAGTGCTGATGCACATGGGCGCATAAGCCAAGTGTTGAGGCGCATAAGCCAAGTGCCTGGGCGCACAGGAGGAATCGAAGAGTGAAGATGATACTACCTTAGCTTGGTTTGATATCTGATTTGGAGCAATTTTCGTGGAAATCTCATAACTTTTGCTACAGATGTCCGATTGAAGCGATTCAAAGTGCGCTAGAAAGCTGATTCAAAGGTCCACAACTTTGCTTTATACAAGTACATCATAAAAAATATTCATTTCTTGAACTGAAGATCATTTTCTCCTATCGGTGGGTCGAATAACTTGTATAGAAAGATATAATTCGCTTGCTGAAATTGGTACAAGTACATGGTCCGTAATATATTGTGCACAATTCAAATGAATTTGTAAAAAAAAAAAAATGGCTCTGATATATATCTTTTTTTGATAAAAACATAATCAAACAAAACATAAACTTGCACCACCTTGAAATTATTTTTTGCTTAAATTGGCTTTCAAAATAATTTTAAAATTATTTTTTTTCAATTTGAGTGCATTTTGGGGCTATTAGTATCAATTGTTTTGCTTAAATTACACAATTGAAATTATTTTTTGTAGGAAATAAAGACTGAAATTTCAAACAAAAAGACAACCTAAAGAATTTAAGTTCTGAAGACATCCACCACCTTGATACTAATAGCGTCAATTATTTTCTCACATCCTATAGGGGTTGCAGTGTGTGTTAGACCATTCCCACCAGTTTTGTTGAGATGTGTATGTATTATAGTCATTTCTTGCACAGTATGTTTCACAAATATAGTAACTTTAGATTAAGTCCAATGGTTAGGTGCAAATGCAACTGCATTTCATAATATTAATTTGGTCGACATAAATTAATTTAGATGTGCTTACTGTTTAATTGAATATTATAGGCGTTTTGTGGCAGAAGTAACGAGGCAGTGGGCAGCATGGATCATTCTTGCTGCATTGGCAACTATAACGATCCTAGCAACCACCGGAACCTTGAACATTAAGGAGGCGTATACGGTGGTCTCTTTCATTGGAGGTTCAGTCCTCACAATGTGTGGTAACTCCGTCCCAGGTTTCTTCAAGAATGCTCGGTACATCTGCATCGAAGACTTATGATTACATTGTTGAAAATCTCAAGTGCAAGGCGGAATGGATAGAACATTACATGAATTCTTTTACCTTATAATTTATATAAATATATATATATATTTTAATTTCATGGTTTTGTATTTGTATTTTTCCTAAGGCCATTATTGATATCATATAGGGGTTGCAGTGTGCGTTTAACCATTCCCACCGGTTTTTATGAGATGTGTATGCAGTATAGTCACCTCTTGCAGAATATTTTTCATAAAAATAACAACTTGAGATTGACAGAATGTTGAAACATCGAGTGAATAAAATGCTCCCACTATTCCAAACGTTTAAAATAGGGAGATAGCGATCGCAAAATATATCCACCCTTATTAAAACACTCACAAGGATACATACATATACTAGTACATTATAAAAGATATACATTTCTTGAAATGAAGATCATTTTCTCCTAAAGGTGGCTCGAATAACATGTATAGAAAGATATAATTTGATTGCTAAAAATGGTACATGTACATGTTCTTTAATATATTGTGCGTAATTCAAATGAATTGGCATGTGAGATAAAATTGGCTCAGATATGTAAGTTTTTTTTTTATAAAAACATAATCAATTCTGATTATTACATAATTTAAATTTTTCTTAGGAAATAAAGACTGGAATTTTAAACAAAAAGACAACCTAATGAATTTAAGTTCTGGAGACATCCTGTACCTTGATACTAATAGTGTCAACTATTTTCTCACATCTTATAGGGGCTGCAGTCTGCGTTTGACTATTCCCACAAGTTTTGTTGAGATGTGTATGCATTATAGTCACCTGTTGCATACTATTTTTCATAAAAATAAAAACTTGAGATTGAGCCCAATGGTTAGGTGCAAATGCAATTGCATTTTATAATAATAAAATTGTCGGCATTAAGTAATTTAGTTGTGTTTACTGCCTAATTGTATACTACAGTGCATTTTCTTGTAGAATAATGAAACAGTGGGCAATATAAATCATTCTATCTGCCTTGGAAGCTCTAACGATCCTAATAGCCAACGGAGCCTTGTACATTAAGAAGGAGTATACGGTGGTCTCTTTCATTGGAGGTTCAATACTCGCAATGTGTGGTAACTCCGTTTCGGGTTTATTCAAGAATACTTGTTACATCTTCATCGAAGATTTATATCGTATCAAAGAAGTCATCAGTTTTAGAGGAGACCGATAGAGTGTAAGAGAAATTTCAGTCTGAGGACCTACCTAAGTAAAGTGGTCGACAACCAGCTCGCAACCAACGATTACATTGTTGAAAATCTCAAGTGCAAGGCGGAATGGATAGAACATTACAGAAATTCTTTTACCTTTTAATTTATACATATATATTTTTTAATTTCATGATTTCGTATCTGGTTTTTTCCTAAGGCAGTTACTGTAGACACCGAAATTTAATGTAGGCTAAGTCAAAGTTTAGTTTTGTCTTAAGCCCAATGATGTGGCCTGGTTAGGTTTGGGATAAATTTATTAGGTTGAGTTTGGGCTTTAGTATTTTATTTGGGCCAGTTAAATGGGTCAAATAATTATTTATAGTACATGTAAAATAACTCTGTATGGGAAATTTCCTAGTAGTTTCCTGCCATGATTTGCTCCCAAAGAATTTAGGCCTATATAAAGGTTCTCTTTTCCCTAACCCTAGGCGGAAGACACAGAGAGAGAAAAACACACGTTAGAAAATTAGTTGCTACCCTAAATTTGTATCGATTAAAAATTCTAAAACAAAGGGTTTGTTTTTCTTCGTTTCTTTGGTGTCAGCCTGTTGAAAAACATCTGACTTTATTCAATTCTCAGTTACAAATCAACACTGAGGTAAAAGAAAGGTTTTTCTATGCCTCTTGTCTTCACGTGGCTCATGGAGCCCATGCCTTTTCCTTTTATTTTCCATTAGTCTGTTTGTACTTTTTTTTTAATTTCTATTGTTCATCTTTGTTGCCACGTTTGTTGTTTAGGTTTCTTATATATATATATATATATATATATATATATATATATTTTCATAGCTTTGTTTTATCTTGTGATCAGTATATTTTGTTTGGAGAAAAAAATAAAAGAGAAAAAGGGTTAAAAAGAACATTCGTTAATAATTTTTCTTTTGGTAAATAAATTTAAAAGTCTAAATCTTAAGTCTAATTGATTCGGTTAATTTGATTTTTTTTTAGCTATTTTGATTTGGCGTTGTCCTTTTTTTAGTTTTGTTAAGATTGCTTAGTACATAATTAGGTTATGAAATTGAATAGTACAAGATTTAAAAGAGATTAAAATAAAAGCTTTAAAATTAAGTGAACCCAAATCACCCTCCAAGCATTCAAGAAATTGGAGCAGCAGCTCCTCATCAGAAGATGAAAGGAGTAGAAAGCATTCTAGGCGACAACGTTATAGAAGCAGTGATTCATATATTGATTCATCCACTGATCATCGAGATCGCAGCCGCTCTAGGACAAAAGGTAGAAGGAAAAAATCCTCCCGGGAAAAGAGTAGTAGCAGTAGAAAACACTCAAAACATCATAAGCATAGAAACAGGGACTCTCCCAGCAGATCTCATCATAGTTCTGCAAGGGAACATTCAGAAGCAAGGAAAGAGAAACGAAAACGGAAGGACTAAAAATAAGCCTCTAATTTCTTCATACCTGTCTTCATATACAAATTTCCAGTAGTGTATCTTCATCAATCCAACCCCCAAAATTTGATGGTTGATCAGGCAAGGGTTTTGCCAGTGAAATGTTGGTGGACATTGTTGACTATCATAGTGCTTGTGCCGAGTCTTCCATTTGGGAATCATGAGCATAGTTGACAGGTAAGATTCATGGAGCTTTGCAGTAGTCAGGATTAAATTGATGAAATGATTTATTTGTCT
>AWUE01020062.1:0-10170 GCA_001974825.2 Corchorus olitorius | reverse complement strand
TTGATTTCAATTCATATTCATCATCAGCAGAAATTACCTAAGCTTTTCGCCAGCTCACTCTATCTCAACCATTACCTGATCCAATCCCTGATCCAATTTCTAGAAGTTCATGAACAACCTGAAGAAGGTGACAAAAATTAGTTAGAGCAAATGAAGAGAGGAAGAATCTAGGCAAAAAATGGAGACTCATCTTCCTCCCCTCTTATCTTCAACGTTCATCTGCTCAAAAAAAGGGATCTCACATCCTCTTATCTCTCTCACGCTTCCCATCCTAATTTTATCCGCACATTCAGGAGCTCACTCTCAAACTTTCTCTCCTCACACACTTTGGAGATTTTTCCCACACACATCTCATCAACCTCTCTCTCTTGGACCTTCCCACATGATACTGACTCCATAATACTCACCAAAAAACCTCACCTACCCACAGGAAGCTCTCCCTCATTTTTTTTGCTCACCCTATCTACACACAGGACCTTCTCTCCCAACTCATCTCCACAATCCGACTCTATCTCTCACCTCATAACCACACAACAATCTTCCCTCTCCCCTACACAGAAACAGATGCTCTCGCTCTTATTCACACATTACACAAAAACAGATTCTCTCCTTCTAAAAAAAAAAAAAACTCGACGGGACACTCTCACGGCTCTCTCTCTCTCTAGGAACTTAAGCTCTATCTCGGCACCCTTCACAACCTCACCTTGCCTTAAACACAAAAACAGAAAACTCTCCGATTGAAATACCGAACCTCTCTCGCCCCTTCATCACCACACACACACTCCATTTTTTTTTTCTTTCTTTTTTCTCTTCTTTTCCCTTCCATTCACACTAGGATTAGAAGGCTCAATCTCCCTCTAGCTCTCAAAAAAAAAAAATGGAAAAAGCTCCTCCTCATTCAGGTTGAATACTAGGGTACATAAACACAAGCTCCTCCTGATTTGAGTTAATATTCACCATTTGATGCAATTTGATCCCTGCTTTATTCAATTTGACCTCTGATTTTAGATTATGCTAGAATTTTGCAATTGAGTGCTTGATTTATATTATTGGTATTTAATTTGTGCTTTTTGTTTTTGAATTGTGCTAATTAAATAGGGAAATTGAGATTTAGGCTAAAGATTGAGTTTTTAGTGAAAACTGTGTTTATTCATGACAAATTGATTTTGAGATCTTCAAATTGGAAGTAATTCAAATTGATTTGATAATTTCAAATTACTTTAATTTGGATTTGAAAAATTAAGGTTTTGATTTAAAGTTATGATTTTTCTTTAAATTAAAAATGGCTTGAGGATGACATGTTAAGACACTTTGAGTCATTTTTAATTCTTGGAAAAAACAAAGCTTGGAGTTAAAAACCTAATTTTCCGAACTTGAAATTAACTTGAAAGAAATTGACGAATCCTTTTGAATGCCTTGTAATTTGAGAATTAAGATTTTTCTAGTCCAAAGATTTGATTTCCTAAAACTAGATTCAATTGTGTTGCAAGCATATCTCATGACCCATATCCTCATTTGTTTAAATTCAATTTGTTCTTGCTTTTGGTCCTTGATTTTGAATTTGCATCTTGATTTGTTTGTATGCCTCCTGAACTTCGCTAATGATTTTCTTAGTGTGCAGAAAAGGTCCCCAGTAGACCCAGTCCGGCCCATAAGTTTTTATTTCTCTTTTAGCTTTTGTTAATTTGTTAATTGGTCTAATCGGGTCTTGGTTTGTAATAATTTAGTAAAGTAGAACTTAATTGCATGCATAACATATTTACTTGTCATTGATTATATCTGTTTGCATATCATACCACCTTAATTCAGTTAATGACCGTAACCCTTCCGAAGAAGGGGCATTTAGTGAGTGATCGAGTTTTCGGGGCCACTGAATGTCTCCGAGGATGAGACGGCTCTTTTCGGGATGCGTCGGGGCTCCGAGCATATATCCCGGGAAGTGCTTTCAAAAAACCCGGGTTACGTGAGTTGACTTTAATAATTGGACTTTGCATTCATCATTTGCATACATGCATTAATTTAGAGATAGAAAAGGAAAAATTCTAAAAAAAGTGAAAAATCAGAAATCAAAAGAAGCAATAAAAAGTGTTTTCAAAAAAGGGATTTTTGCCTCAAACCATGCTCTCTTATTTGATTTTCAAAAATTAAGAAATGGATAATTTAAGAGTTTTTCAAGGTAAGCATTTTCACAAAAGAATGTTTTTAATTAAACAACTCAAAAGAAGATTTTGGAAATTAATAAAATTGATCAAGTTTTCTTCAAACTCAAAAATGAAAGAAAGAAAGATTTTATCATAGCCTTTTCAAGATTTCTTCCCGGTGCGGAGGACTCAACAAGAGAGCAAACAGTGAAAGAGAATCGAGATAGAATTAATCGACAGTGTTCGATTATATTCTTCGAATTCTCGACATTGGTTTCAAAAATGGTTTTATTTTCTTTTTATAACCCTTTTAATAATCAAGATTAGGATTAAAAGCAACCAACTTTTTTTTTTTTAACCCAGTAGAGCTAGTTAAACTAGAGGTACCGTCACTTGACGGGCGACTCGGGGGTGCTAATCCTTCCCCGAGCGTAATCGACTCCCGAACCCATAGACTCTGGTTAAGCAGACTGTATTAGGTTTAGTATTACCTTCGCCAAGCTCAGGTTAATATTAGACTAAATAATCGAATAGGTGGCTAATCACACCTTTAAAAAAGATTAGTGGCGACTCCATTTCCAACGTCATTTCGACAGGGTTCCCCGGACCCGAACGTTTCGACAGCTTGGCGACTCCGCTGGGGACGTTAGAGAGTCAGGCCTCACCTAGTTTAACAAGATCTAGGGTCTTAAGAATAATTGGTTGCATTTTGTTCTTTTCTTTGATTGTGTTGCTTTTTCGGTGTTCGTTGTTTACACTTGCTTTTATCGCTTAACTGTGTTTTTTCGTTTTGTGATTGATTGGTGGTCAGCTGCTAGTTTGGGTTAGGTTGGGGGGTTATGGTTTAGTATGTCGGTAATGGTAAAGGTTTGTATGTCCCTTCTGCACCACATCACTTTTTGCATTGCATGCATCAGCTCGAACCCGGGGCTTGAATCTTATACCCTTAAGCTTGGGGGCATATTAGCTAACCTTCGTGGGGTCAATTAAGATCCCCGTATGGGTTATGTGAAATGCCTCCACCCAGATTGAACCCTTTTCAATGAGCCTATAATGGGTGAGAATCGGGGGCCTTACTAGCCTAGCGTGGGCGTCAGTAAGGACAATTCGGGAACCTTTTAGAAGTCTGACCAAAACTCAGCATATAGAAAGTGAGAAAACCAGCATGTTTAAAGCCAAACCCGTGAGGATGATTGAAATAGCACACACAGAAGGGACACTTCTAACCTTTATCTCTTTTGCCATTTTCAAATAAGATTGTAGAGCGGATAATGACTTTATCCGCAGTAGGCAGACTTCCCGCCCCAAGGGCATTTTCGTCCTTTTGATTTTTCTGGAAAATAGAAAAAAATGTTTTGCTAATTTAAAACAAAAGGGCACGCTTTTTCTTTGAGATTTTCAACAATATGTTTATGTTCAGTTACTAACGAGTTTTTGTTTCTTCCCTTTTGTTTTATCTTTTTGCACCTGCATTTGTATAATCCATTTGTGTTGCAGGTTTCATCTTTATATATCATCATTCTGGCATTCTCATGCAATCATATTGACCATGCACATCCATTTCATTCATTTGTTAGTCGATATAGGTTGCCATGTCATATTGCATTATCATGCACATTTCCACAATTCATCAAGTCGGCATAATATTCATTTGTACATACGTTCATGCATCCATTTTGGATTATCATAATCATTTTTGAGTTGGCGCATCATTGTACATAGTTTGTCTATCGAGATCATGTGTAAGTACCACTTATTCAGCGTTTGTTATGCATCGTCACAGTTGTTTCGTCAGAAGTCCAGAAATATTGAGGAAGTATGGGTAGTCCACTGGAAGTTCGGGTGCAGCAGTTGGAGTTTGACCAGAGGATGATGGAAAAGGAGATAATCAAGCTGAAATACAAGCAAGAAGAGTTTACTGAGGAGGTTAGCAAGCTGAGAGGGCAGGTTCTAAAGTTGCTGATAAAGGGTGGAGATCTGGAAGGGGCTCAGGAACTTCTTTCTTTGGAGAAACCGTCGAAGCAAACTCACTCTAGTTATGGGAAGTCAGAACATGCCAGCGAAACCGCTCCTAGCTCAGACAAGGTAGAGAGTTTGGGCAAGATCGCAAAAGGGATGGATGAGTTGACCAAGCAGGTGGAAGAGCTCAAGTCTTACATGCCAAGCGTGGAACCTTTTGGTGTAGTGCAACCACAAAACAACTTTGTCCAGCCAAATGACCCACCTGCCTACCTTCCGACCTATCATTCACCAAACGCTGGTCAAGGTAGAAGCTCATCTGACTTTCATCAGCCAAATGCTCGGCCAAACACTTCGTTTCGATCACCCATCCATGGGCCAAAATCTCCGCTAAAGACCCAGCCAAGGTCTCAACCCCCAAGTCCGAAAAGGGAACTTGTTGAGCTTACGGATTTGACACCAATCCCTTGCACTTATACTGAGCTGTTCCCTCAGCTTTTGCAACAAGGTCTGATTGCACTCTTACCTCACTCCAAGCCAATGAGGCACCCACAACCATGATACAATGCCAACGCTTATTGTGCTTATCACTCGGGAACTCAAGGTCACTCTACTGAAAAATGCCCAAGGTTGAGGGAAGAGGTGCAAAGGTTGATCAAAGAAGGGGAATTAGTCTTTAAGGCAGATGGAAGTTGCGATTTCAATCAAACCTCGTCATCTAGATTTGGAAAAGCCTCAGGAAAGACTCAGTGATCTCGTCTTGAGAGGATTTGAATTGCACATGCTCATGATGAGGATATCAAGAAGGGTTGTTTAGATTCTAGCCATTTTTGTATTCGCTCTTGTATATAGTCAAAAAGAAGAGTGTAATGGTACAATGTAATGGTGGTTGTTATCAATGAAAAGAGGAAGTTCTATGAGTTTAGTTCGATCCTTCATCTGTTTGTACAAACTCATCCTTTCAAGGCATCATGCATCCATTTTTTTGCCTCATGCATTCATTCATCGTGCCATGGCATTCATTCATGCATTCCATTAAAGCCTACGCATCGTTCCATAATAAGAGAGCAATACTGCTTATCAATAGACAGATTGCTGATGATTCTTGAAATTTGTTCCAGTTTTTGGAGGAATTATCGGAAAAGGGCAATGGAAGGAGAGCAGTTAGCTGAATATCGGCGGATGAAGAAGGAGAATGAGGAATTGCAAAAGCAGATGAGTATGATGAAGCATCAGCTAGCTGAACTGAAGGGAAAAACAACACAAGAAGATCATTCAGTGTCAGAAGGGCAAGACATGGCAATAGACAGTATTGGTATGGGGCAATCTGGAAGTGCTGAACCCAACCAAATCAATACCAACCAGTCGAATTTTTCGCTTGTTGTTCAAACCCCATTCGTGCCTAAACCGCCAACTGATACCTCATTCCTCCTCAATCAAGCCAATTTCAGGTCAGGAAAGGTTAAAAGCAGGAAAAAGCCAAAATCAAGGAAGGGTCAAACCGGCATGCAGAGTGGCATAGAAGCACCGTTAGGCAGCTTTAAAGGACAACAGTTTGATCACTCGGGGCCATATACCCCATACCCTCCTTATTATCCTTATCCACCACTTCCACCAGCAAACTCATATGGGAATCAAGGCCCTTAACCATACCAGTCGGTTCCTCAACCAAGCTTTTAATCTCATGAGTATCCTCGAGAATCAAAGAAAAGGCTAACATCTCCACTTGGTTCAGAACCAACCATTCCAAAGGACCAACAAAAGGGATACATGTCTCACCAGGATAGATTCAAGTTTGCCCAAATTCCCATGACTTATACAGATTTGCTTCATCAACTCATCCTGCAGGGCCTTGTGGAACCAGTGTATGTGGAACCCATGCAGCCTCCTTATCCCATGTGGTATGATCCCAATGTGCAATGCGAATACCATATGAATGTTCAAGGTCATTCCACGGAGGATTGCACCAGTTTGAAGAAGAGAGTACAAACATTGATCAAAGCAGGGTTGTTGAGTTTCTAATTAGAGCATGGTCAACATGGATAGTTATCAGAGTGAATGGAATAGCAGAAATTGGTTTCAGATTAGAATCCCTGATGTTTTTGCCCAAGAGCATTAGGATAGTTGTGTGGGCTTTTGTTTCACTTCGTTGTTTTTGTAATAAAATGGATGCATTCCCTAGTTCAGAACATTGTCGCATCACTCATTATCATACATCATTTCATTTCTTAAAGCATTCGCAATTTCACAGGTGTTGATATCGCAGACAGAGCTCACGACAAGTCGATTTACTTTGAATCTTTGCAATCTTAGAGATGGGTGCCAAATAGGGGCATTTTCCTTACCCTTTTCATTTACCTCAAAACATGCATTTGGTAGAAATGAGAACTCTTTGTAAACATTTGCATGAGCTTGCATTAAAAGATAATGATAATAAAGGGAGGATTTCTTCAGATAATCAATCATATGCTTTTGAAATGGATAGGTGTTTACCACTAAAACTGAATCAAGCGTGTTGGCAGAAGGGTCAATGGCCTTTATCTGGACTATGAGCAAGGGAATGATGAGTCTTAATCAAAATTTTCAAAAAAATAAGTTTTAATCAAAACTATGATTTCAAGTTGTGAACAAAGGAATGACGGTGTTTTAATCAGAAGATGTTTCAAAATCAGTTTTGGTCAAAACAATGATTTCGAGATGATTGAATCCATGTTTTCAAAAGAAGTTTTAAGGAGACAATATGATTGGTGTCAACACTGCTCCCATACTTCACATTCTCTCAAATTTCAATTAAATACATTCTATTGGAACCCAACACCATAGTCTTGTTTTCTTCTGAAAGGGGCAATTTGGTCATACTATTAATATCATCACAATGCCTCGAAGGCAAAATGATCGAACTTCAATTTTCTCAATGTCCCTTAAATCATCCAAGTTAATTTTCAATATCCCAAACTTTTATTTCAACCCGAAAAAGCAGTGCACAATTCAAAGAGTACAAATCAATTCGCTCAGGTTCATCATTAGGAAGGTCATTTCAATAAAGGGTGGTATAAATTTATGTCATGATTTCCCAATAATAAAAAAAATGAAAAAAAAAATAATAATAAAGGCACATGGAATATCTGGAGGAGTCCAACAAAATGGATTTCAAAAGAGTCATGGTTTTTAGAAAAGATTTTGATAAAATTGATTTCCAAAAATGGTTTCGAAACTTGTTTTCTCGAGGAATGCTCTTCAATGAAGATGTTCAATCTTGAAGTGATAACTGGTCTTCTTTCATATTCCCTTCACTTGTAGAAAAATATCCATTGTTGTCCCCCTTTGAGCCTAATTGATTTCTTTTCAGATAAACCCTAATCAAGGATCACCCTCCACACTGGGGGGCAAAAGTGAAAAAGGATCAGCATCGAAAGAAAGGGTGTGCATTCAATATTTGAATGGGGCATCCCGATAGTGATTGAGTCCACTCCATCAAGAAATTCAAAAAAAAAATCAAAATCAAAAAATCAAATCAAAGTCAATCAAAAAAATCAAATCAAAATCAAAAGAGAATTGATTGATGGAGCAAAGGACAATTGGTATGATAAGATCCTCCACATGACAAAAAATGATCCTTGATTCAAATACCCTCAAACACGTTTTTGAGCCTTTATATCCTTTCTTTGGCAGCCCAGAACCCTAGCCTACATTACGTGCCTAATAAAAGTCCATCTTTGATCAAGCAAGGACATTCGAGAAGAGATTTTTCCTCAACAAAAATAACAGTCCTTTTTGCAAAATGTTTTGGGTCAAAACTTTTGAAAAGTTTTCGGGTGAATTTGGAGTTTTTCAAGCGCAAAAAAAAAATGATGAATGAAAAAAAAAGAGAAGAATGAAGAAAAGAAGCTCTATGGTGAAAACCCGAAAGGGCAGTCTAGAGCAAAAATGGGAAATCAATAAGCCACCCACAGTTTCGACAAAGAAATGGAAAGATGACACTTTTATCATAGAGAGCAATGAGTTATTTTCAAATATCAAACACTTCAGCTCTGCCAAAAGAGCCCAATTCTTGGAAGCCATACCTCTTTTCGACAAATTTTCAAATTTCAAACTTTTCATAAAGTGTTGACTCAAATCATGTCTAAAAAAAAAAGAGTTTTTAGAACAAGAAGTTTTACAATACAATTGCTTTCCATTTATGAGTTCAAGATCAAAATTCGCTTTTCAAAGTAAAATTGCTTTCCATTTGTAAGTCCAAGATCAAATTTGCTGAGTCCAAGATCAAAATTCGCTTTTTGAAGGACATTGAAGTGGTGACCACCAATTCTTTTCAGAGTTCAAATTTAACAAAGTTTTCAAAGAAAATAAATTTTTCTTCCAGCCTAAACTGTTTGGGGCATACATTTCATAAGGATCATATTGGGGCAATATTTATGAATTCATGACATGTTTCAAAGAGTTTCACTTACATGATAGACATCCACATTTTAACTTTCAGTCGAATTTTGTTACAGAGATGATAAGGGAATGGATACAGGGAGTAGTGGGATAAGCAAAAAAATCATTCAAAGCATATTATTCAAGTCAGATCTGGGGCAAAGAGGGAGACCTCAGCATGAACAAGAAAGCAAAATCAAGGACAAATCAAGAAGAGCGGAAATGAAGCAAAGACAAGAAAGCAAAGATTTGAGGCAACCGTCCAGAAGTTTTAATCATAACGTTAGACTCAGAGTTATTTTTCAAGTTGTTTGTCAAGTTGACTGCAAATTGGTCCTCTTTCATCATCAATCAAGAAGTTTTCAGTTACAACATCAGACTCAGAGTTATTTTTCAAGTTGTTTTTCAAGTTGACTGCACATTGGTCCTTTTTCATCATCAATCAAGTACTTTTCAGTTACAACATCAAATTCAGAGTTATTTTCCAAGGTATTTTCTTCCAAAATCACTTCCATGTGTTCAAATTCAATTCTCAAATTTTGCATCGGTTCCATCCGAATGCTTTGGCTTTTCCATAAGCCAAACTCGTTTCCATACGAATCAATTATCAACATAGGCTTTTCCACAAGCCGAACTCGTTTCAATACGAGTCAATTATCAACATAGGCTTTTCCACAAGCCAAACTCGTTTCCATACGAGTCAATTATCAACATAGGCTTTTCCACAAGCCGAACTCGTTTCCATACGAGTCAATTATCAACATAGGCTTTTCCACAAGCCAAACTCGTTTCCATACGAGTCAATTATCAACACAGGCTTTTCCACAAGCCAAACTCGTTTCCATTACGAGTCAATTATCAACATAGCCTTTTCCATAAGCCAAACTCGTTTCCATACAAGTCAATTATCAACATGGGCTTTTCCACAAGCCAGACTCGTTTCCATACGAGTCAATTATCAACATGGGCTTTTCCACAAGCCAAACTCGTTTCTATACGAGTCAATTTTCAACATAGACTTTTCCATAAGTCAAACCGGCTTCCATATGAGTCAAGCCTTACTTTCAAAATTCTATTCGAGGATCTCTTTGCTTTAAATTTCGTTTTCGGGGGCTTCTTCAGGCTTTGTTTGGGATTTCTTTTCCAGTCTTTGTCTTACTTTCTCTGTTTGATAAAATGGGTGTCCACGTCTTTGCGCACTTTCTAACTCTCAGAATGTATACAAACTACTCTTTTGTACACTTCCTGATAATTAGAAAGCACGCAAAGAGGGGCAGTTGTAGACACCCATTTTTGTCCTATATCCTTTATTTAAATCAATTTTTTGCTTAATTGGCATTAGGATCACCTAGGGGCATTTTGGTCATTTTCAAAAATCTATGGGCATTTTGGTCATTTCTGCACATCCAGGGGCATTTTGGTCATTTGCATGTTCAGGGGTATTTTGGTCATTTTAAGTTCACTTCTAATTTAGATTAGCTAATTCTTTTTTAGTCATCTAAATTGCATTTTAGAAAAACAAAAAAATCTTGATAGGCACCTTTGCCATTTCTGCATTTTTCATAGTTCAGATTCATTTAGTAGTTTAATATTTATTGCATAGGGCTAGTTTTCAAATGGCATTTTCATATCCAATTTAGTCTCATGTTCT
>AWUE01020060.1:0-20505 GCA_001974825.2 Corchorus olitorius | reverse complement strand
GCATATATCTCTGGAAGTGCTTTCAAAAACCCGGGTTACGTGAGTTGACTTTAATAATTGGACTTTGCATTCATCATTTGCATACATGCATTAATTTAGAGATAGAAAAGGAAAAATCTAAAAAAGTGAAAAATCAGAAATCAAAAGAAGCAATAAAAGGTGTTTTCAAAAAAGGGATTTTCCTCAAACCATGCTCTCTTATTTGATTTTCAAAAATTAAGAAATGGATAATTTAAGAGTTTTTCAAGGTAAGCATTTTCACAAAAGAATGTTTTTAATTAAACAACTCAAAAGAAGATTTTGGAAATTAATAAAATTGATCAAGTTTTCTTCAAACTCAAAAATGAAAAAAAGAAAGATTTTATCATAGCCTTTTCAAGATTTCTTCCCGGTGCGGAGGACTCAACAAGAGAGCAAACAGTGAAAGAGAATCGAGATAGAATTAATCGACAGTGTTCGATTATATTCTTCGAATTCTCGACATTGGTTTCAAAAATGGTTTTATTTTCTTTTTATAACCCTTTTAATAATCAAGATTAGGATTAAAAGCAACCAACTTTTCTTTTTTGACCTAGTAGAGCTAGTTAAACTAGAGGTACCGTCACTTGACGGGCGAATAGGGGGTGCTAATCCTTCCCCGAGCGTAATCGACTCCCGAACCCATAGACTCTGGTTAAGCAGATTGTATTAGGTTTAGTATTACCTTCGCCAAGCTCAGGTTAATATTAGACTTAATAATCGAATAGGTGGCTAATCACACCTTTAAAAGAGATTAGTGGCGACTCCATTTCCAACGTCATTTCGACAGGGTTCCCCGGACCCGAACGTTTCGACAATTACAGAGCATTTAATATCAATTCAGTCACTAATCACAGCATATGTAGCAGTTCTATTCATTTCACATTTACCATGCACTGAGCACCATTTCACAGCATCAAGCACTTCCATTTAGAATTCTCGTTTGTCTTATAAGCTCACTACATTTAGCATGCTCTTAAGAGCAGTTGCATGGCACTTCATACAGAAAATATGAAGCCAAGTATACATACACTCCATCATTTAACTCCCATCGTTTGCATTCCAAAAAAAAAAGAAGAAAACAGAGGAGCATGCATTTTTAGGCTCAATCATCTAACATGTAGTCTTACTAATATTAGTCCATGTTCAAAAGTGCACCAAAATACAAAGAAAAAACAGAACATTCATCGCAAAACAGATTTTAGGGCGGTTCTCTTTGCACATTTCCTCAATTTTAGCATACAGAACATCATTTCATATAAGCTACATCCATTCCAGGGTTTTAGTCACACATAGTTTAAATCCATCATCTTTTTTTCTCAGGCATTTTACCATCATATGGTCATACATTATCCAGTTACAGTAGGCAACAATGTTTTCCTAGTAATAGGATCTTTCTTCCACCAGGCATTCATACACATATATCATAGAACAAGGCAGCTTGATATTTTAAGTTACAGTTTGCATTCACGTGCACACACATCCCATGCAGAAACATGCAAAGCAAAATAAAAAGGAGACCTTTACCTACTTGGCAGCCTATGGTTGGCTGCAGGAGCTCTCTTAATGGACCCATTCCACATCAACAGCTCCTGCACACAAAAAGCTCACGTGATCCTCAAATTCTGCAAAAAAACAAATCAAGGCAAAATGGTGAAATCAAATATGGCCAAGGCAACCCAAACTGAAATAGGCAGCAAGTGCACAAAGGTGTCAGTTGGTGCAAGCACCAACTCCACCAACCGGTAAACCACCACCAAGATCGAACAAAAGCAGAACAAACGAAGGAAGGGCATTTATATCCACTAAAAATGGAATTACAGAAAAAGGAGGGCTTATCTGCAGAAACCCCAAGGGAGAAATAGGGAATTTAATTCCAAATGCCCTCAAGCCATTGGATGAAGAGGTATAAGGAGCTAACGGTGGGGATGGTTTTGGGTGGTGAGAGTATATATACATGAACAGTGTAGGCGATGAAAGAGGGGGAGACCAAAAAAAGAGAGGAGTGCTACAGAGAGAGTTTTTTCGGGGGGGGGAACTAGTTCATGTTCCTACGAAAAAGATCCTTTTAGTTCGACAATACAGAAAACCAAAAAAGGTCTCATTATTTTACTTTCAAGAACCCATCCTTCAAACCCATCTTTCAATACAGTTGAAAAAGGATTCATACCTGGTTTCATCATTGATTGGTCCCTGTTCACCCATTGATCCCCGTTTTAAGACTTTGCTTCCACCCTTCTCCTTCAAACAACAACTAAGGTGCTAGAGTCCATGAGATTGCTTTTAGGGGTTTCGTCGGGTTAGCCTTTACTGGTGCGGTGCCGGAGTTTGATTGGGTCTAGGTGGTTGTTTTTGCCAGAGTTGGTGGATTCAGGTTTCGGGTTTAGGGGGGTTTTGCTTATTGGAGGAAGTTTTTGAGATTTGTGGGAGGAAATGGAAGCCACCATGGAAAGTGGGTAGCTTTGACACCGGATCTGAGGTTTTTTTCGGTTCGGATACACCTAGATCTAGAGCTTTGGAAGGCAGATTTCGGGAAACTAACACCGGATTCGGGTTTGAGGCGTCGCGGGGAGGCTATCGACGTCAGTTGAGCCAATCCACGGCGCAAGAAAGCTTCCGGGGCGGAGGACCACGGCGGCGCGATTTCAGTTAGAGGAGGCAGCGATGGCGGTGAAAGGAGGTAAGGAATTTAGGTTAAAATGGAGAAAGAAGATGAAGTGTATATATAGTGTTAACCATTTTCGAATTTTCTTAGCCATTTTCGGATGGATCTCTTTTTTTATTATGATTTCGTGTTAATTTATTTCTTATTAGAGGGTCAGGTTAGTAATTTTTGGAATTGTATGCAATGGGGTCCCTAATTTTCGGTCAATTAAGCCCCTGAAATGGTTATTAGATGCAATTAGGTACCATGGTTTTTAATTTTATGCACATAAGACATAAGGTTTGTTTTGTGTTCACCTAGGTCCCTCGATTTGGTTCAATTAGGTCCCTGACGTTTATGATTGACTCAATTTTAGAAATTAATTTTAATTTTCAATTAATTAAGACTTGGGCTTTAATTTTCGTTGGGCTTGAGTTTGTTGCTTGGACCTTGGTTGTTTATGTTAAATGTCTTTGTTTACACTTTGACCATTATTATTCCTTGGGCCTTAGATTTGGATTGGGCCTCTGTGTTTTGTTGGGCTGTGCTTTTAATCAATTAATTTACTTCTGTGGGCTTATGTATGCATATGTTTGGACTTGAATACTTGTTTTGGGCTTCACTAATGGTACAAGTTTATAGTCATAGGTTGGACTTGAGATTTTGTTCATAATTGAACTTTCAAATTAAGGTGGAATAAAATGAACTAGCTTTTAAATATATTGCATGTGCATCCATGTTTAAATTTTGCTTCTTCATGTTGTTAATTATGCCATAACATACGATTTCATTAAAATGACCCGATGATGGGGTGTATGATTGGCATTTGGACAGCTATTGTCAGTCTCAATTCATCGCCCCTAGGCTTGGAACATCTGGACGGGGGTCTTACCAGTATGAGTGGAAGGCACCCGGACAGTGTTCCTCGTATAATCAAAGTCAAATAATTCCCAAAATTAAGAAGAGGTTTTTTTTTTTTCGGAATGTTTCTAAAGAATTTCAAGATGACAAAAAAAAATCAAAAGAATTAATCAACCAAGTTTCATTTTTCAAAAGGGAAGGCTCCCACTTTGTTTCAGATTTTAAGAAAGGGTAAGTTCCCATTCCTACCAAATGAGAGTTATTTTGAATATACAAAAACCTTGGTTCCCAAACTCTTTTCCATATATATATACAAAAATCCATTTGTGCTTGAGTCATCTTGTTTTCAAAATTAAACAAAAGATTCATTCTCTTCAAATCATTTAAAGTTTAGGAGCAATTACAACCAATAATAGAGACTCATGAGTTAAACCTAGATTAGTCAGTGCCGTCAATTCGACGGGCGTTGTGGGGTTGCTGACCCTTCCCACACGTATTAGACTCCCAAACCCTTAAGCTCTGGATTAAGTAGACCATATTAATAGGCTAGAATCACCTTCGCCAAGCTTAGGTTGAGATTAGGCTTAATAAGCGGATAGGTGACTAATAAGACCTAGTTAAAAAAAAAGATTAGTGGCGACTCCAGTTTTTAAGTCGTTTCGACAGAGTCCCCGGACTCGAACGTTACGACAAATATTACCAAATATTACTTACAAAAAAATATTAATTGGGCTAGTAATAACAATACATAATAAATAATACTAATATATTAATAATAACACTAATAATTATAAAAAAATCATAATTTTAAATTTTTTTAAAAAATTGTCCAAGCGTCCCCAGGGGGCGCCTGACCATATGGCAAGGGGAAGCCTGACCATATAGGGAGGCATCCCTAGGGGCGACCGGACCGCGCCTCACCGCCATTCGGTGAGGCGTGATTCCGTTGTGCCCCGGCCTACAATTATGATTTTTTTTCCCAAAAAAAAATTACCTCGTTAGATGTCGACGGCTCGTTATCGTCCATTTCTAGAGTTCTCGTGTTGTTCGCCATTAGTGATTGTCGATAATCCGTTAAAAATTTTGAAAGTTATAAATGATATGAGTTAGAAAGTTAGAAATGATTTGAGAGAATTTTGAAAATGAAGCAAAGGGCAAAAAAGTCTTTTGAGGCGGTAGCTAGTAAAATGGGGGCGGTATTTAGTAATCCCCTTTCATTTATATCAATGAAAATTACATATCTTTCTTTCAAAAAAGAAAAAGAAAAGAAAAAAAGAAGCTCTCTTATTTTGCTACAAAGAAGCTATCTTATTAAATGACTTAATAAACAACCTAAAAGAAACAAACTAAACCAATACTAGCACTGATAAGACCTCAAAATTGCTATATTTTCTATGGGGTTTTGCTTTGTTTTGGTAGTCGTATGTGTCTATTTACCCTCAAATTTCTCATATTTGTGTTTTTAGGACCATTTGGAGGTATTGTTTAAAAATATGAAGATTTAGACCAATTCTGTATCAATTTGGAGAGACTACTGATTTTGGCCCAGTACCATTTTCCGGCCCATGAAGCCCAAAAGCTAAGCTTGAATCCTTGAAGACCAAATTTGATTACTCTAGGCCCATTTCCGATGTCTTACAACCCAAAGGAGAATTCCAAGTCCAATCAGTAATTATGATGCAGTAATTCCAAGACCTAGTCAAAGGAGGACTTTTTATGTGCAGTTTCGGTATAAAATTCATATCTTTTGATCCGAAACTCAGAAAAATGCAAACGATATATCATTGAAAAGACAACTTCAAGCTCTACAACTTTGTTTTTGACCTTGAAGTCCAGTTCTTCCGTTAAGATGGTTGAAAATGCCCCTGAAGTATTCTGGACATATTTGACCAAAGTTCCTATTTGACTTGGGAAAGCCTTATGCCGACTTGACATTCTTACCAACAAAATTAGCTCTCGAGGTGAAAAGCACAGTTGTAGACCTTGAAGTCAATTTTCCAACGGTATATCATATGCATTTTTCTGAGCTCTGAATCAAAAGATATGATTTTTCTACCGAAACTGCACTTGTGAATCCTTCTTTGACTAGGATTTGGAATTTCTCCAATCGTCAATTATTTACTGCATCATAATTGCTGATTGGGCTTGAAACTCTTCTTTGGGATTTAAGATATGCGAGTTGGGCCTAGAGAAGTCAAATTTGGATCTTAATGATTCAAGCTTCCTTCAAGGCTAAATGGGCTCCAATGGGCTAAAAATGGCCAAAATCAATAATTTCTCCAAATTGATCCAAAATTGCTCCAAATCTTCATAATCTTAAATAATGGCTCTAAATGGTCCTGAAAACACAAATATGAGAAATATGAGGTGAAACAGATACGTATGACTACCAAAACAAGGCAAAATCATATATAAAATAAGCACTAAATTTGGTTTTATCATATTTCCCCCACACTTCAACTTTTGTTAGTCCCTAAAAAAAATTAGTGTGCAACTCATAGTTAGAAAAGGATTAGAATTTGCAGACTCTGACTCTTAACAAAAAGATTCCACTTTCGTAGGTGGTGGCATTTAGCATATGACACAAGCCTTTAGGGACCTAGATACGTCTACCTAGGAGATGTTATAGTCACCTGAGGGTGTACTTAACTAGAATGATACCCGCAAACATTACCAACTCAGACAAAAACACATGTTTAAAAGGCTAACAACATGATAGAAGAAAGAGAATTTTTCTTTTAAGACATATCATAGCATAAAACAGACTACTCAAAAATTAATATATTCAATTTCCATAATCAAGCAATTAACTAGAAATAGCCTTTCAAAGAAATCAATTCTATGCAAAATCATCATTCAATTTCAAAAGCAGAGCAAGAATAAGTCTTCCATTTAATTTCATCATAGTCAAAAGAAAAGTACTTAAGCAATAGATACTAACACATCCATCCAAGGTTTTCTAAGAAAACAATTTTCAAGTCACACAAGATATATCACACACATGTAGAATTAGATTCAATGATCAAAGAAAGGAAGAAAGAAAAGGTAAAGGAATAGGAATTTAAGTTCAAAAGTGGTGTTTGGGTGTATAAGGCTTTAATAACCCAATTCTTGGCTCAAAACAAACACTTTTCTTCTTTCATTCGGCTTCAACTTTTGCTTCCAAGGATTGTTCTTTTATTCACTTTTTTTTTCAAGGGAATAGCTAATCTGAATGCTTTTTCTCCCTTACTTAGAACAATTTTTTTATTCCTTAATAGAAGAAGCAAATTTTTAACTATTAAGCCTTCAAAACCGTGGGAACAATTCCCCCACACTTATTTTTCACTTATCAAGCCAAGAAAAAATTTTTCAATTTAACAAAGATGGCTAGAGAAAAATAGGGTGTAAAAGATAGGTATTGATGAACAAGGAAATCGGTTTCCAAAGGGTGTGAAGTCAAAGAATATATGTGTGTAAAAATATTAAGAATGAACAAAACAATCTACAATGGATGAATTATGCAAGCAATCTAAAGCAAGTAACAATCAATTAACTTTTAATTTTTGAATCAAAACATCAAATTCTCACATGCAAATAGAAAACAATAATATCATAAGCATAGCAAAGCTTGAAAAATAATCTCAAATCAAGAACTAAATCATGCTAAAGACTCAATTTTTGAAATCAAACCAATGATTCAAGACATATGCAAAAACAAGATATGTACTTAGTCTATTTATTCATTCTCTTTGTCGAAACGTTCGGCTCCGGGGAACCCTGTCGAAACGACGTTGGAAATAAAGGAGTCGCCACTAATCTTTTTTTATGGTGTGATTAGCCACCTATCTTAAGTTTAATACTAACCTAGGCTTGGCGAAGGTAGTACTAAACCTAACCATGTCTGCTTAACCAGAGTCTATGGGTTCGGGAGTCGGTTACACTCGGGGAAGGATTAGCACCCCCGAGATGCCCGTCAAACGACGGTACCTCTAGCTAAACTAAATCTAATGGGTCAATACTGAGGGTTGCTTTTAAATCTTAATCTTGACTAAAAAGGGTTATAAAAGGAAAACAAAACCATTTTTTGAAATCAATGTCGAGAATTCGGAGAATGTAATCGAACAACGTCGATCAATTCTGTTACGATTTTCTTTCACTATTTGTTCTCTTTTTGAGTCCTCCGTATCGGTAGAAATTTTGAAAATGCTGTGACAAAATCTTTTACCATCTTTGTTTTTGAAAAAAAAAGTCTGATCAATTTTATGAATTTCCAAAATCCTTTTTTGGATTACTTGATTAAGAAAAAAAATTCCTTTTTGCAAACGCTTACCTTGAAAACTCTTGAATTATCCATTTTCTTGATTTTTGAAAATTGAATAAGAGAACACTGACTTTTGAAAAATGCTTTTCGGAGGGAAAATGATCTTTTTGTATTTTCTTAGTTATACTTAAAAGGGAAGGAAAATGAATGCATATGATGCATGAACTGGTTCATTTTAATCATTTGATCGATAAAGTGAGGTTTACTCGAGTCAACCATTACGAACCTAGCCCGGCCCCCCAGGGATATTCGTAAAGGTTGTTCGATCTCGGAGCAAAATCCGGGAGGTTGTGCTCATGCATCTTTACCCGGAATGCATACAATATGTTAGGAATGCTCTTGGATTCATTAATGGCACTGTGAAATATGTATGACCATTTTGGAATGCATCTCTTTGAGGCTTTGGAAAATCTATCAACTAAGTTGTCCATGTTTGTTTGAAATGTGTTGTCCCCTGTTTTGTTCACTGCCTTGAGTTGGATCATCACTGCTGCTGCATGATCTTTGGACACTATTTCCTGTTGGATTTTTAAACTCTGCTGGATTTTCTTTGCTAGTTTGCTTGTTTAATGAGATGACTTGAATAGTGCCATGATGCTTAGCCCTTGATGTTTCCTCCATGCTCGAGTGCTTATGAAATTGTTCATCCCACATTTGTCATTTTTAGTCCTCTTTTCTTGCTTAGTGATCTGCTGTATGTCATGATTGAAAAGGCTCTACTGGTCATTGAAGGACTCAAGAATCAATCTTGAACCCCTTTTCCAGTTTAGCCGAGAGCAAAGCTTCTCTCCATGCATTCCTGTTGTTTTTCATGCATGTATTCTGCTGTGGAGATTCTCTGTTTAGTTTACTTTTTGTATTCCCTTTGCCTTGTACTTCTAACCTCCTTGCTATCTTCATTACTCTTCTCATGCACAGCCCTGCACATGAGGTCTTTTAAAAGATCTTCAACGCTCGGGTGCATGCTTGCTTGACAGCCTTTGATTGTTTTTATCTTGTTTGATGTCTGTGCTTGCTCATTTAGTATCCCCATTAGCCTTGACTCGGCCTACACTAATTAATGGTGATAGGTCTCTGGCTTGGGAGAAACATTTCTTTCACATTCACTAACCTGCAGGTTTAGTTTTGCCCCAAAAAAAAGCTGGAAATTGCCATGGAACTATAAGGGCAGAAATGCAACACAAAATGGGAAGAAAAGACAAGAAGGACCAACAAGACCTAAAGCTCAATCTTTATGTATGGGACTATTAATGTAAACAAACTGTTTTTCTCTTCTTCTTTTTTTGTAATCTTTCCATTTTTCAATTTTTTTGTATTTTTGCTTTGTAATTATGCAAGTTACTTTGTACATTACACACTCCTAAGGAAATAAAGTTTACCTTTTTTATTAAGCCTAAAAGTGAGCCCAATTAGAAATGCCAAATGCTCCTGACTAAAAGCTAATACCAAAACTTATAACTAAAGGTCCAAAATAACCATATTACTAATGCAAATAGCACATGACTTAACTTATCAACCTTAAATTGCAAACTAAGAAAAATACAGTGGTACTAAATGGGATTGCTAATCTAAACTAAAAGTATAACTAAGATGACCAAAGAGAACCCAGAGTATGCAAAAAAATGATCAAAATGCCCCTGGACGCGAAATGACCAAAATGCCCCTAGATGTGCAAAAATGATCGAAATGCCCCTAGATGAGTAAAAATGACCAAAATGCCCTTGGATGTGCAAAATGACCGAAATGCCCCTAGATATGCGTAAAATGACCAAAATGCCCTTGGATGCGCAAAATGATCAAAATGCCCTTGGATGCGCAAAATGACCAAAATGCCCTTGGATGCGCAAAATGATCAAAATGCCCTCGGATGCGCAAAATGACCAAAATGCCCTTAGATATGCAAAAATGACCAAAATGCCTTTGGGTTCGCAAAAATGTCAATTAAGAAATAAATTGATTCAATTCACGGTCCTAGGACAAAAATGGGTGTCTACACTCTTCTATCAAAAAAAAAATTTAGATTTTCTAACAGTCCCCCGACACTTGAATGACACATTGTCCTCAATGTGTAAACTAGGTGAAAAACGAAATTTTGACTCAAAACTCATGGATTTTGGACAAAAATAGAATTGAAAAACAAGACTAGCAAAAGCATTTATTAAATGGGGTACTTAAGTGGGTGAATTATTATTAAATCAATTAACTAACAAATAATCGCAATTCAATCAATCAAAATCAAGATATGGCAATTGAAATCAACAATTGGAAGATAGAATAAGCAAAAATTCATTAATCAGTCTAAAGAAAAATTACAATTAAGCTAATAAGCAAGAAAATTAAACATGCAAACAAGGAAAATTAAATCTAAGATGCAATCCTAATATGCAAACAAGAAAATTAAATATGCAACCTAATTTAATTTTCTAGGATAGAAGCCATTCAATTCCTCCTTTGCTCTTTAGTGAAATTAGAGATCATATTGAAAATCAACTTATGAAACTCTTGATTTTGACTTTGAATTTCTTCCAATGCCGCACCAATTTTCTTCAAATAGATCTCAAGTCCCCAAAATTTGACATCCAACTCCATCTCTTCGGCAATTTCATTAAAAGTAGAGGTAATATCAACTTTTTTAACTTCCACAACCTTAACTTGATCTTCCAAATTTCTTGTCACTTCCATATGTTTTGTCACTTGATCTTTAGAACAACTTCCTCTTTCAACATTGAACCAATTTTCAAAAGAATCTTGTTTCATACCTAGGTTGAACAGGGTAAAATTTCCTAAGAAATTCTTATTGTAAGAGCTAGTAACTTCTCCTTCACTAGGCAAGATAGATTTCTTTCTCAAAATTCCACTAATGATAAGTGGGTAGCCTTCTTTGATGACGATCACTAGAAGTAGCAAAATCTCACATCTTACTTAAGATAAGCCTAGCCATGGGAATCGGCTTAGTCTTCTCTTGTCCATAACACATAGTATCAACAATATACAAGCCTTCAATTGAAGCCTTATGTTGAGCATTCAAAGATCTAGGGAGTATATTATGGTGTATCAAGTACATCTCTACCCTATCTTTTGGCTTCATTCTCTCTAATTTAACATCATTTTTGTGACAATCATCCGGAATTTCAAAGTTTTCCAAAGCAACATCCTTAGACAAAAATATATCAAACAAGTTTCTCTTTTCTCCTCCAAAATCATCAAATTTGAAAAGATTACCTTGATTGCTAATTCCAAGTAGTCTAATTAGAGTTCTCTCACTCACCTTGATTCTCCTCCCTTTCACCATTGTTCGAGTTGTGAGATCATCTCCATATGGTCGATATCTACCCATGTTAGCATAGAATTCCTTCACCATATTCGGATAAAAATCACCCTTCAATTCAAGCAAACTTTTCCAACCACAAGCTTTAAAGATTTCGGAAATCCTTAAATTCTTGTCAATCTTCTTAGCGGGATAGTTCTCAATTACAATGGGTACTTTAGCTCTAGCAAGGTACCATCTCTCGGCTTCATCATCAATAAAGGCATTGGGAAAATCAATAACTTGATCATCTTCCCATTCATCTCCACTAGAAGCATAGGGTTCGGCATCTGAGCTAAGAGGAAAGGTTCGGGTTCTTGGGAGTTCTCTTTTGGTTGCCATGGTGGTTAGGTTTCAAATCAATTGGGTAAAGCAAAGATAGAAGTAAGATAAGGGTGTGTTTCGGGTCAAAAATAACAAGCAAAGGGGTTGTTTTGAGTGCAAGAAGTATCGGCAATCAACAAAGCAAAAATTCCAAGTTGATGAAGGGGTGCATTGACTTGCAAACAGGCTACTTTGGGTCTGTTTTTCTTTACTCTTGGGTGCAAGAGTTGTTGGATTCTTGATCAATAGAGGTAGGTGGTAGATGGAACTAGAGTGTGGTAGCTTTTTACGGTGCAAAAATCGAGCAAGGATGAAGAAATCAATCGGCAAAGTAGGCTTACAAGGCTGTCGAAAAATCTGGGCAGCAAAAATTTGTGTTGAGCAGGCTGTCTTCAAGCTTCGATTTCTCTCAATGAGAAGCAAGACAAGGGATGATTTTCTTATATAGGCATAGCTGGTATGTCGGTTTAGGAAAACCTAACAAGAATTGGTAAAAATCATCACAATTCCTACCCAATATTGGAATCCAATGTCGATTCCTTACCTAGTCCTATCGGGATTAGGAATTGCAATTTTGCTACTCCAAACCCGCGGCATGCTTTGATCACTTCCAAGGTAATTTTTCACTTAATTTCTTGCAAAATCACTTCTTCAAATCCAAAATTAACCACTTCAACTTGAATTCTTCAACTTGAACACAACCAATTTTGTCAAAAATCAAGATTTCATGTCCAATTTGGTCTCTTAATAGCTCAAAAATTCTCAATTTCACTCTCAATTTTTGCCTTGAATAATAAGAGGAAATTGACTTCACTCTATCCATACAAAATATGCAAATGCAATTAAACTAAATGCAAAAACTAAATTCAAGCAATAATAACATGCAAGCAAAAATCAATTCAATCGAACTAGCTAAAAATTAAGGGAATTCAGCAAGCAAAAGTTCCAATCAATTAAGAGCAAGTAAAACTAAAAAGATTAGGGATTGAGAAATTTGCTTATCGGTTTGGCAAGAACAATTCCTCCTCCCATGATGCAATTGTCCAATAAGCTTCCTCAAATTCCAATGTTTGCAAACAAGCATCAAGCGTGAATTTTACCTAAATGCATAAACAAAAACAAAAAGAAAAGAATAATAGTTAGTAATTAATTAGCATGGGTTGCCTCCCAGAAGCGCTTTGTTTAAAGTCTTTGAGCTAGACTTTGCTTAAATTCACGTTCCAAAGGTTTGGGAAAAATTAAATTTCTCCACAATGAACCTCATGAATTCCTTAAGCAAGGATGACATGGTGAGTTTTTCTCCAATTTCATCTTCTTCAATTGAATTCTCCATGTCGATGGAATTAACATCAAAAGATGGATCAATGGATTTAGATGGTGATTTCAAATCATGAAAGCTTATGATATCTCCATCAATTTCCATTGTAAGTGATCCATTAAAGACATCAAATTTAATGTGTGCAGTCTTGATCACATTGATCATTCATTAATATGGTAGAGTAATAGCGAGATATTAATTTTAATTTTGCTTCAACTTGGCAAAGACACGCATATATAGCATATAAATTTAATATCTCTATCACCAAGAAAAAGGAAGGACATATATGAATTAGTAATTCGGAACCAATTTTGTACACCTAATTTTATACTTCCTCATGTTGCATTAAGTTTAGTTATAATCTTATACAAATTTGACTTACAGGCCCGGTGTGATTGGCTAAATTGTGAGATCTGTTTTGGAGAGATTGAAATATTGAAATTAGGTATTATGGTGTGATATCAAAATAAAAATGTTAAGAATAAAATTTGTTGAAAATATTCATGAAACACTAAGATTGATTAACATATAGACATAGAATAAGATAATAAAATTAAACTCCTTATTTTATATATAAGAACTTAACTAACCATATCAATAAATTAAGCTCACTATTTTTTAACCACAAATATATACGCTATTAGTAGTATTATGTCTTTTTTATGATCATTATAGATTTTTTTGTAACCATAAATAATAAATTAGTAGCCTTCACTATTGATAAAAGTTTACTAAATCTTTTTTAAAAACTATAAATAAGAAGTATGATAACCAATACAAAAAAAAATTGTAAGGTTATTGAATTAGTTGATAGTAACCTCTTTTATGATCATTATAGGTTTTCCAGTAACTTTTGAGAAAAAAAATGGTAAATATTCACTATTGATGAAAATTTACTAACGTTATGTACCCAAAAAAAGAAAGTTTACTAATGCTATTAAGAATGTAAGGATTGGTAAATACAATTTTAATAACTTTTATATAGGTATTTTAGTAAACTTAAGTAATAAAATTGGTAACTTTTATTAATACTAAAAAGTTACTAAAATTAATAAGGATGTACGGTTATTTCCATATAGATAGTACTATAATGTTGTTCATAACCCTTATATAACCTTTTAAATAATGTTAGATAATAAAATCAGTACTATACCCATATAATGTATGGTCATTGAATTAGTTGATAGTATACCATACCTTTTTAATGATTATTATAGTTTTTTCAAAAACTTTTGAGAAAAAATGGAAAATCTTCACCATTGATGAAAGTTTACTAATTATTAAGAAGAATTATTAATTGCTCCACAAGCGGGTTAAAATGTTGACACGTATCCATTTCTTGATTAATTAATTATTTAATATTTAATTCTATTCCCTAAAGGGACACATGTCAGCCTTCTAACCCCACACATGCAATCTGCTAAACTCTACTGACGGTGAACCTGGTAATAACTCTATTAAGAATGTAAGAATTGGTGAATACAATTTTAATAACTTTTATAGCTTTTTTTGGTAGATTACTTAAGTAATAAAATTGGTAACAATCATTATTGATAAAAGTTACTAAAATTAATAAGAAAAGCAGGCGGCCTGCGCTTGCGCTACAGTCATCTTCTTATTAGGGTTGTATTTTTTGTAGTTGTTTAAGTCGGTTAGCAAGAAGATATTGTATTGTATGTAAGTTAATCAGTTAGGAGAAACTCATACATTGAGACAAATAATTCACATATATAAAGCAAAACGCATGACCTCTCTTTCATCAAAATAAAGCTAATATTCTACTCCTCCATCTCTAGATAATTCATCAAAATAAAGCTAATATTAATTGTTGCTTGAAATGTATGTTGATTATCTAAAAAAACATAGTAAGCTGCGGTCATTTTTTAATCTTGATTGCAATTGTTAAATTAATGAACAAGGGTAGGTGGAAGAATTTGGCTTCTGCATAAAAAAGGCATAATTTTTTGTAGTCAAGGAGCATGTATAGTTGTCATAAGAAAATTGAATTAGTTGAGAGCATTTGCAGGAGCATATGCAATTTACACAATGCATCACAAAATGATTGTACTTAGCATTGGCTAACTGTGCTTTTGGAAATGTGGAAATATATTAAATATAAGCAACTAATAGAAACCTCAATAAAAAGGAAGTCGAATGATAAATTAAAAAAAAAACTTTTTGTAAAATAAAAGAGGAATAAGGAAATGTTAATTTTAAGTATCAAATAATATAATCACACAAATAAGTCCAGATTTACCTCAAAATGTTGTGGTGAGAAGTGAAACTCCCCACTTTAGGTTATGCCATCCTAAGGCGCTGCTAAATTAAATGGAAGGATCTTATCAACGTCCACCTGGAAATTTTAGGAAACAAAACGACGTCTATGTGAAACCAATTAAGAGAAATGTTAGGGAAGAAGAAACCCACCCAAATAGAAATGAAGACGAAAGGAAAACAGAACTGGAATGTCAATAGTTTACCCATGAATCAACCATTATTGCAGATACATTTATAGCACCAATCCTTTGAAATTCCGGCAGAGGAGTTGAACCGGTAAATCCTAATATCCACACACAATTCATATGTAATTAAAACACACTTAATCATAAATATAAAAATAGTAAATTACAAAAAAGGGCAGCAGGAAAAGTAAGGGAGGTAATTCATCGAGGGCCTTTTTAGTCACCCGAAAAGTGAGAAAAGACCAAAAAAAAGCCAAAAGGAGGCACCACATTAATCCTCAATTTGGCCTTTAAGTAATTTCCATAGTCACTAAAAATAATATATAGTATATATGTAAGATTACTTGAATCTAGATAGTACTATAAGTAACCTTAGATAAGAAAATCAGTGACCAATATTACTAATAATTTAAGGTCATCGAATAGTAGATTATAAAATACCTTTTCGGACAACCACTACACTTTTAGATAAGAGAATTGGTAACCATCATAATTTATTACTTATTACTTTTTTTGAGGAAAGTATTACTTATTACTTAAGTTATTAAGGTTTTAAGGTTACTTAATTTTTATTGATTGCATCAATAACCTCTAATTATTATTTTTTACTTATGTAAGAAAATCGGTATTAATTTCATACTAAGGATGTAAGATATATCATTTAAGAGTGTAAAGTTTCTGAATTTGTTGATAGCATCATGTCTCGTTCCTAAATCGTCTTTTTTAGGCATCTAATAAAAAACATGTCACTAGATAAGCCTCGATCCTAAAATGTCTTTTTTTATGCATATATATTTGATTAATAATATTATCTATGTAACAACACCGGAACATAAAAGTAATAATAAATTGCAATAGATGTAACATAAAATCAAGAAAATATATTGTAAATTTCTTTGCAATTTTGCGTTAATGCGTTAATTGGTGTTAAATATTTGCAAAAGATTTAATTTGGCGTTAAAAAGATCTAATCTTGCAAAATAATATGAAATCCAAAAATAAAAGAAAGAAAAATCGAGCTTTTTATATTCCAAAAACGATACTTGCTGCATTCAATTAAAAATTAAAAATAAAAAGTTTAGATTAAAATTTAGATAAGTTTCAATTGTTAAACCAATAAATTTTCCTACGTATCATGAATATTAGCAAGAGGGTTTAGAGGAGAAAAAAAATAAGATGAAAAGAGGAAGGAAACAACCTTAAATGTATTTATTATTACCTCCCCATAATAGATTAATTAGGAATATTAAGTGATATTAATAGGATTTTTGGTACAAGTTAGAATATAGTAGTAACATTCAAAACTAATCTGATAGCATTACAGTTATTTTGATAACATCAAATATTTTTTTTATGTTGCGGAAAAAAAAACAGTTTTCAATATTTTTTTATGTAAGACAACTCATAACCTTTATCTTTTATAAAAAGTTACTAAAATCATTCAAGGGCGCTATTAAGTTTGTGGAATGCATTATAACTATTTTAATAACTTTTATAACTTTTATAATAATTTTAGATTACAAGATTTAGTAAAATTTTCTAATTTTTTAAAAATTATTAATAATCATTTTTTTGTTATAAATAAATTTTCTAATCAGTTTATCAATAATAAATGTTATTTAATTTATAGTACTTAGTTACTGAAAATTTATATACTTTATTAAAAATATTATACGTGAACCAAAAAATTTAGTTAATTTTCATATGATAATATTAGGTAACAGTAATATCAACAATGGAACCTATTAAATTTATGGAAAATACTTTTTGTCTCGCCTGATTTTACCGCATGTTATCGTACCAATTAATAAGGTAATAATTTAATTTGAGGTTTGGATTACAGCTTTTTTTTATAATCTTCACAACTTTTTAACTAATCTTGGATATGAAAATTGATAATACTCATTTTTTTGGCCGATTGATAATACTCATTAAATTGATGAAATGCTACTAAATTTATTAAATATGTTACGTTATTAAATTACCTTATAATACTATAACATTTTTATAACATTTATAACTTCTTTAGCAACCTTAAAGAAGAACATTGACAAATGTCATTATTGATAAAAGGTTACTAAAATTACTAACAGTATAAGGTTAATTACTGAATTTATTGATAACATTCAAAAACCTTTAATAACTAAAATAACCTTTTAATGAACATTTGATGAGGAAATTGATAATTTTTTTTTCATCAGAAATCAATAACATTATTCTTTATTGATTAAATGTTAAACTTTGTTCTTAATAGCCATGTAATTTTTTTAGTAATATCAAATAAGAAAACTGATAACCTTCCTTCATTTTCATTATTGAAGATAACCATAATTGTAAAATTTAATTTTTTTGTTTGTTCAATGAGATTGATTACTTCAAATCTTTGTAAACTAAATGACTAGATTTTGAAATCATTTGTATAATTTATGAATTTAAATATTGAAAGTTCCAGGATGCTTCCAATATGCGTTGTGTTGTGGGATAGCCTAGCAGAGGTATAATATAAAACAATTGAAAGTTTGAATAAAAGTTTATCAAAGTTGATAAAATATTAAAAGAAGATTATATATTTTTATGTTACATTACAAATTAATATACGATTATATTTATTTAATATATAATTTATAAATTATTAATATACGTACAGCGCATGTGCATTAACTAATTATAACTAGTATATATAGAGAGAAACATATATGTAATTCATAATCAGTTTAAAGTAAGAATGTGATATATTACAATCAAATGAGAGAAGAAATAGTGGCATGTAGCAGAGATAATTGACTATACCATTCTTAAAGGGTAGGGACCCCTATTGATAAGAGGGAGTGGAGAACAAAAGGAAGTTAAGAAGAGTTCAAAACCAGTGGGTTGGGGCACTCTTTGTCCCCAAACTTCTAAGCATGATTTGGAGGTGTTCCCCACTTTTTAATTTCTCTCCCATGACTTATTATGAGGTATAACCAGACACATAAGGCCCATGCATTATTCCTGTTGCTTGTCCTTTGAACGTTTACATCTTGACCTGCTCTTCTCTTGGGCTCCACCCCAAGGATTCAAACACCATTGCCATTGGCCTTTCTATAGCGTTGCTAAATGACAACCTTTTCAAAGCTGGATATATCTGATTCTATCCTATCTCTCTTTTATACACTTTCCACTGTTTCATTTCACCCCATTAAATTGCATTTTTTTCATTTTTCTTTTTACATAATATATATAAATAAAATAAAAATAATATAATATATGTACCCTGCATTAAAAATGTGTGTCATATATCACATGATGACAATGATGAGATGAAAACTTCTACTCAAGCCCCGATTTGATTTTTTTTTTTTTTAATTTCTCTCCTCTCGCTTTGTAATTGTTTTTTTTTTCGTCGGATGTGTGAAAATTCTCATTATTAGATAATTTTGTATATGTCGAAATATTTCATGAAGAGTCCAATCCACAAACTATGAAGTTATTATAAACAACCTACCCATTAAGTAACAAATAAACAAATAAATTAAGGAGTTAACTTTTTGGATGAAATGTTATCTTCATTCATCTAAGAGCAGTGTTAAAGAACTGTTACGATGAGGGGCGGAACTAGGAATTTTCGAGAGGGGGGCCAATATATAAAGGATAATATTCATTCCCAACTAAAAGAAAATTACAAAAAAGATATAGATTAAAACAAAATATTTATTTGAATTGTACCCTCCGATCTTTCATTGCACTAAAATCATCAATAATGAAATCAATACTAAATTGGTTTACAAGTCCTCTCTCAATGTTGACAACCAATGAGTTTCTTAAATAATCATCTTCCATCTTACTACGAAGTCGAGTCTTCACAATATTCATAGCTGAAAAAGCACGTTCTGTGGATGCAATTGAAACTGGCAGAGTCAATACAAGACGAATCAATCTATCAACAAGTGGATACATCTTTGCCTTCCCACTTTCAAATATACTTCTACAAAGTTCAGAAAGTGTTGATATATCCCTCAAATCAACATGCTTGCACACATCAAGTTCATTATGTCTCAACTCATATGGAAGGAGTTTTTCTCTTGCGGGGAAAAATCTTCTGGATAAAATTTATTGACAAGATCACAAATTTTTTTAACATCAAAAGATTTGAAAGAGTCTTTGGGATCTAAACTTGCAGTAAGATAAAGAAACTCAACAACATGCTCATTAAACCTATTGTTCAATTCTTGTAGCTGAGCATCTATTACCGCAAAAAATATTTCTATTCGATAATGATGCTTCACTGTAACATGTTCTTTCCTGTTGCGACTTCGACCTACAACATAATTAGCATTCATATCTGGAACATCTAACTCAAATTTATCACAAAAAGATATCACATCCTTCAATAAATTATCCCAACCATTGTCTCTTAGCTCTTGGATTGACACTTTTGTGGTTGAGACTAAATTCATGGCATTCACTATATCCTGAGAACGACGCTGCAAAGCTTGACAAAGATGATCACTTATCCCCATAACTTCTTTAATCACATGCAAAATAAATACAAATTCAAAAGATCTTAATCTAGTATATGCATGCTGAGCATCTCCTCGCTGAGAATAGTTAGGTGCAGTATCTCTTACCTTTACAAGAACAATTCCTGCTGGGCGGAACATCTTCATTAAGCTAAGGATTGAGTTCAAGTGAGAACTCCATCGAGTTTCACCAGGACGCTGTAAAGTGCCCACTTGGTTCATACCTGTACCAGTTTGTAGTTCATAAGAGAAACTAATCGTTCAAGTTCAGCCTTATGAGCTTCTTGCAATTCATCATGACGCTTGGAAGAAGCAGAAACCACATTAACAATATCAATTAGGTCCTTGAAAAATTGATGTACTTCAGCCACTTCTCTGGATGCTGCAACCAATGCTAGTTGAAGCCGATGAGCAAAACAATGAACATAGTAAGCATACTTACACTCTTTCAAAATCAAAGCCTGCAAGCCATTAAACTCCCCACGCATATTACTTGCTCCGTCATATCCCTGACCTCGAAGGTTTTGTATATCAAAACTATGATGAGAAAGAACATTAAAAATCTCTGTTTTCAAAGTTGATGATGCAGTATCTTTAACATGAACTAAATCAAAGAACCGTTCTTTCACAAATCCCTCCTTATCAACAAACCTTAAAACAATTGCCATTTGTTGTTTCTTCGACTCATCTCTTGCTTCATCCACAAGAATGCAGAACTTTCCATCACCAATTTCTTCACGAATTGCATTACGCACTCTACTAGCATAAC
>AWUE01020059.1:0-36999 GCA_001974825.2 Corchorus olitorius | reverse complement strand
CCCCCCCTAATTCCGCCACTGGTTACGGTATACAAAAGTTTGATTGTACAATATTTACATCCTCATTTGTACAAGCTAATATAATCAACAAAATTGAAATATAAACTAAATATGTTTGCACAAAATCTCTAATTTTTACAAAGTTGGAGAATAACATGCTCAACATTATTTCCCAAGCTGTGCAGTCTCATTTGTTCATGACTGCTATCTTCAATAAAATCTGAAAAAGACTATTTTTCGGCTTACCAAACAATCTATCATTCCTTTCACGCCATGTAAATTAAATTGTTGCATTATAGGCAAGCTTACAAATAAGAGTGATAAGAGTTTTCCTCTCAGCTTTGTTGCCCCCCACTGCAACTCAGCCAACATTATGGTCTTCTACTTAAACCACATAGTTTTAGAGCATTCAACCAAATTTCATTTTAATAACTACAAGTAAAGAAAGATGGTCTCTTGTCTCTGGATTCTGCTTATATAATAGACATGTATTATCATTTATAGCAATCCCCCACTTTGATAGAGGATCCTTTTGTTGCTTTTCTCTAAGTTGTTGCCAAGAATGTCGAATCTTGGAATTTCCAGTCAATTGTTGTAGTGTAGACTGAGCAAGATGCCTAAGCTGTAGTAGTTTCTTCAATGCCCAACTGGTAGTAATAATGATAGGTCCAAAAAGAGTTATGCTTAAAAACATATTCTTTCAGCCAAGCTACCTATAAAGAGCCAAAATCTGTCAGGATGAGCCTAATTATGACCTTAAACATGCAAGCAATGTTCCATTCTCTCACATGTTTAAGACCTAGGCCTCCCTCCACTTTGGGTTTGCACACCGACTCCCATTTAACTTTAGCACCAGAGGCTTTCCCTGTAGAACTATTCCAAAAATAAGCAGAACATAGCTGGATTACCTTTTTGATGACCTTTTGGGGAAGAATAAAGTTGTTGCACCAGAAAATTTGTATGCTTGATAGAACATATTGTATGAGTTGAAGCCTTCCAGCATAAGACAAGTACTTCTGACCAACTACTGCTCCTAATAGTTATTTTTTCGATCAAAGGCTTACAATCTCTCATATTCAATCTTCTAGTGATGAGGGTAACTCCTAAAAATCTCACAGGTAGTTTTTAGAGCTTGCAACTTGAGATTTTGTGTATATCATATAACGCTTCTTGTGTGATTCCAGCTGAAAAAATCTCACACTTAGCATGGTTCACTTGTAACCTGGAAAGGAGAGAAAAATCTTGCATAATAGACATAATAGCTGATGCACCGAAGGTTAATCATGGACTTGAAGATGACAATGGAAAGCAAGGAAAGGATGTGCAAAGGCTGCAAGGAAGCATGAAGATGCATGTAGTCCATGGAGATATCGATCAGATTGTTCCAAGCTCCAAGAATGTGCCATTTGATCCATTGAGTATGCCATCGGGTCCTATGACAATATCAAGAGCTAGGAGGTTCAAGGATGCATTAATGGGCCTTGTTCGAACTCATCTTGAAGACATGAAGGCCATCAATGTGCAATTGAAAAGCTTTGGTGATGATTTGAGCAAGAAAACACCCATCGATATCAAACTCATCACCTTACTTGCAATCGATGTGTAGTTGGCTTACATATGTCAATTCGGCCTTGTGTGATCCTTATTCTATCTTAGTTTAGCTTATTGTTAAGTTTAGATGACATTAGGGTTGGGCCTTGTTTGATTAAGTCCAATCCTTACTTAATTATGCTTTGTTATTTATTTTTCCTAGTTTGACTTGGATTAGTTTTCCTTGTCTTTTATTTGGGCTTCTTAGGCTTGATAGCCGCCCATACCACTTTAGCATTAGGTTATGTCGACCCTTACTACTATATAAGGGTTCGATATCTCTCTTGTAAGACTAAGTTAAGTTTATTAATCAAATGAGTGTTTATTCACCTTGAGAATTTAACTTCATTGTTCTAGTTTGAACATACTTAGGATTTCTTCAATCTTGTAGAGTCCTAGCAAACAATTAGATAGTGATTAGTTAGTTGTTTGTGAATCTTGTGATCTTAGGTTGTTAATTGTAGGTCTAATTAATCATCTAAGGCCGACGAAAGAAGAAGAAAGCTTGGTTAAATTATATAGATTTCAACAAGTCTAGAAGTTGGTGCAAGTTGATCTTTTGGAAGATTTCGAAGGTGGGTTTGAATCTATCACAACTAGATTCGTATCAATTGGTAATCAGAGCATAGGTTTTCATCTTCAATCGGTTAAATTTATCCATCTATCCATCAATTCATCAAGTTCTTCATCCATATCGCATAAACCGCAAGAGAAGATTTCTAATTTTTCTGATTTTGCGATTTTTGTTCTAGATTCATTATTGCTTCGATTGGCTTGAAATTTGAGATTTGGAGTTCTTATACAGCAAGGTTTTATCGAAAAATATTGAAAATTAAAACAAAAATTCACAGGGAAGATTTTGGATTTTTGTTCTGCATTCGTTAGTGGTGCGAATTGCTTGAAATTTTAGATTTAGGGTTTTTACACTATTATCTTCCATAGAAAAATAGTGAAAATTCAAAAAAAATAAAAATAAAAATGTTTGGGGATTGGAGGTTATATTTGGGGATTAGGGTTCTTGTATTTGCAATTGACCTTAATTGGAGAAATTGAAAGTTTGTTTGAAGATCTTGGAGGCTATTGTTGCAATCAAAAAGTGAATTCAACCTTTGATGTGTTCTTTGGAGAGTTGAATTGAAGAAATTTCAGATTTAAAGCTTTCAAAAAAAGCTGATTCGACCCTTTTCAGGTTGAGTTCGACCTGCGAAAGGTTGAAACAGTAAATTTTTCAAGTTTGAAGCGGCTGGTTTGACCCTGTTCAGGTTGAGTTCGACCTTCTGAAGGTTGAAACAAAAATTTTTTGTTATCATTAAGCAATTCGAAAGTACTTTTGTGATTCAAGGAAGTTCGAATTAAGGTTCTACAGTTTGGTTTGGTTTCCAGATCACTTACTTTAAGATTCACTCAAGTTTTGCTTCTAATTGTTTGTTCCTCAAGTAGGTCACGAGAAGAGCGAATTGATCCTTACAAGTTGTTCTTATTAGACCTATTGACGCTAAAAGGAGTGGAAAAAGGCAGATTATGTGAGATCATCAAGAGTGATTAGCGGGCAGCCAACCCACCATAGTTTGAGAGCATACACTAGTGCAAATTGTGGTAAACAAGTGTGTGTGTGTGTGTGTGTGTGTGTGTGTGTGAGGATTTTCTTTATCTTTACTAATCTTTTCTTGCACGTACAATGGGAGATAGGGGGATGGAGAAAATCAGGTCGATTTGGCTACTTTGTTGCAAATTCTAGTGCAATGAATGGATACTTTGACACAAGAAGTTCAACAAGCAAGGGATGTCCAAAATCAACAAGTTCAACCACCACAACCAAGGAGGCAATTGGGAGTTGAATTAGTTGATGATCCTTTGAGGGAGCCTAGAGTTCCAAGGGCATCCATTAGGGGAGGTCCATTAGATCGATTGAGAGAGCAAGAAACTGGTGGAGATGCTTACTTGGAAAACTTGCGGCCTAGGAGGGTTGTTGAGAGAGAGGAGCCTAAAGACAACATCAAGTACACAATTCCTAAGTTCAATGGAAGGGGAATTCCAGAAGATTACTTGGATTGGGAATCAAAATTTGATGTGTACTTTGACTATCATCCTTATGCAGAATCAAAGAAGGTACAAATTGTTATTCTTGAGTTTGTTGAGAATGCTTTAAATTGGTGGAATCAATTGGTGCAATCTAGGATGAGAAATAGGGAGAGACCAATTGAAACATGGGTTGATTTGAAGAGTACTATGAGAAGAAGATTTGTGTCAAGTTACTACGTCAATTCTCTTTATCAAAGATTGCAAGCATTGAGGCAAGGATCAAAGAGTGTTGATGGGTACTATGCCGAGATGATGTTGTTGATGTCTAGGGCTGAAGTTGAAGAAACTCCACAAGCTACAATGGCAAAGTTTCTTGCGGGTTCGAATAGGGAGATTCATGATATTGTTGAGATGCAACAACATTATGAGTTAGAGGAGATGTTGCAAAATGCATTGAAGACGAGGGTCAAGTGAAGAGGAATAGTCGACCAAAAAGAGTTTCACATCATCAAGTAGCTCATGGAAAACTCCTATTAGGAAAGATGAAAGGATGCCTTACAAGAAGAAGGAAGGTGCGAAAAAGGAGTTTGTAAGTCCTAAAACTGAAAGTAAGGTTTCTTCAAGTTCATCATCTATGACTCATATTAAGTGTTTAAAGTGTCAAGGCAAACGGTCACTGATAAGACCAAATTTAATGCTTATTTTATATATGATTTTGCCTTGTTTGGGTAGTCATAAGTATCTATTTCACCTCATATTTCTCCTATTTGTGTTTTCAGGACCATTTAGACCCATTAATTAAGATTATGAAGATTTGGAGAAATTTTGGATCAATTTAGAGAAATTACTGATTCTGGCCATTTTTAGCCCATTGGAGCCCATTTAGCCCTGAAGGAAGCTTGAATCATTAAGATCCAAATTTGATTTCTCTAGGCCCAATTCGCATATCTTAAATCCCAAAGAAGAGTTTCAAGCCCAATCAGCAATTATGATGCAGTAAATAATTAATGATTGGAGAAATTCCAAATCCTAATCAAATAAGGATTCACAAATGCAGTTTCGGTAGAAAAATCATATCTTTTGATCCAAAGCTCAGAAAAATGCATATTATATACCGTTGGAAAATTGACTTCAAGATCTACAACTTTGTTTTTGACCTCTAGAACTAATTCTGTTGGGAAGAATGTCGATTTTGCCCTTGAAGATTTTTGGACAGATTTGACCAACTATCCAAACTACTTGAGGATTGCTTGAACCGACTTGGACTTTGCTTGGACGGAATTTACAGCCATAATTGATGATGTGGAGCACTCTAATTTGTTATTCAAGATGCTAATTAATGATGATCTACTTCAACCAATCAAAGCTCATTACTTGGAGACAAAGTTGATGTAATTCCTAGTTGAATTAGGACTAGATTGTAGATGTCTATCTTACCCTTGTTGCCGCCTCATCTAAGGGTCGGTATTGTTTGTCATAAGGGTAGGATGTGTCTTAGGTTTGCCTATAAATATGTAAGATTATCTTAGGATTTGAAGAACTCTCATAACAGACAATTGTAGAACCTGAAGAGGGAAAGAATTCCCTTAGGCCATCGACTTCTCTAGGGTTTAATACCCTTGTCGACATCTTCAAGTTTGTAAGTATGTCTCTCATGATTGCTTCAATCATGAGTGAGTAGTTTTCTTTAATACTTTTCCCCTTTGAACCCTTGAGTTATGAATTAATTATTTTACATTTATGGTGAGATCTTGTGCTTTAATTTTATATCAATTGATTGATGAATTGATGATAATCTATCATGCATATATCGACTTGTTTGTGTATCTATGATTGACTGGATTTGATTTGATGAATTAATGTCTTTGATAAACAAGTTTTCATGCTTAACCCTGGATTTGTTGTCTAGATTTTAATTAATGACTTGCTAGGAGTGCACGCCTAATTAAGTTAATTAATTGGATATTTGCTAGATTAGATTTGGTGAATAGCTAGTAATTGAATCTAATTGTTAGTAGCAAGATTTGATATATTCAATGAATAACTAGTAATTGAAGTATTAAATTGGGTTATGAATTGATCTTAAGTTGTGATGAATAACTAGTAATCATTAACTTATGTTTGGTTTATCTATTGATCTTAATGCTCTATTTGATTGCTTAAATTGGTGAATAACTAGTAGCTAATTTTGGTAATTGATAAAAGAGGTTTAATTAGGAATAACTAGTACTAATTGGATTTACAATTGATTATAGATTTGGATGAAGAAGAATAACTAGTATTTTGATTCCTTGCCAAAGACATGTTTATGGTGCTTAATAAATGATACGTTTTGATCTATGATCCATGGTGTTTATAATTAATTTATGCTTAAGTGGGGATAAGTGGGGAAGTATTGCCTTTATTTTATTATTTTCTAATCAATTGTTTCTGTGAGACTGTGACAACTCAATTGCTTTCTTTATAATCTGTTGCTTTTAATCTATTTTCTTTCTTAGTTGTTTTGACACAGTTAATTCATATTATTTCTTCTCTGTGGGATCGACCCTGACTTGCCCTATCTACCTGTTAGAGAAAGTTTATTAAGTTTTTATTTTATGATTGTTTGACGACAACGATCCTAATTTTGGCGTCGTTGCCGAGGAAGACAACAAAGCTGATTAACTGAATCAAGACAACCTTAATCCCTCAACCATATTCTTAATCTCATCGCACCAGCCTTCCTTTTTCTTTTTCTTTCTTCTCCTTATTTCTTTCCTAACCCTAATTTCCTATTTCTTTTGTTTTAAATTTTGCGATTTGGTCCCCTTGGAACCCTAATCGCAATTTTCCTTTTCTTTCTTTAATTTTCGATTTCTTTACTTTCAATTTCGATTTTAATTGTGCTTTGATTTTTCTTGTTTTGTTTTTGCAGATCTGGAAGCTCAATTGCTAAATTGATTTATGCAAACTAGATCAAGAAACAATGGCAATTTAGTGTACGAACCTGATATTGACAAATTGGAAAAACAATTGAAGCAAAAGAGAAATTCCGAAAGAGACAGTGAAGAAGGAGAACCCTCAGTGACTAATACTCAAGAGCATACATCAACCAATTCACCTAAATCAGTTGCATCTTCATCTACATCTTGTGCATCTGCTTTAAGGAATCTTTTTGACATGAATGATCAACAACCAATCCAAAGAGTTCCAACTCTTAGGGAACTTGCAGCTCCGGACTTAGCCTTACAATTTTTGTGTATCATTTACACAAATGTTGAAGCACCGTTCGAGTTCAAATCTGGTTTTATACATCTCTTGCCTAAATTTCATGGATTACCTGGAGAGGATTCACCTCGCTATCTGAATGAATTTCACATCGCCTGTTCTTCAATGAGACCACAAGGAGTTACTGATGAGCAAGTCAAGCTCAGAGCTTTTCCTTTTACTCTAGTTGATAGAGCAAAAGACACTTTCTAAAGAAGTATTTTCCTGGACACAAGGTTTCCAACATCAGAAAGGAAATCAGTGGAATCAGGCAGAATTTTGATGAGAGCTTATATGCATATAGGGAAAGATTCAATAGACTTGTTGCTTCATGCCCACACCATTGAATTGAGTCTCATCTGCTTGTTCAGTATGAAGGTTTAATCGGCTTATAAAGACATGTGATTAATGCTGCTAGTGGAGGATCTTTGATGAATAAGACTGCGGATGATGCAAACACACTGATTGAAAGTATGGCAACTAGTGCTCAACAAACTGGACGAGACCCCAGAGTGAGAAAAGTAGCTAATTGCTCAATCATCATCTCGTATGACGAGCATTGAAGAAAGATTGGATTCTACTAACCTGCAATTGTCGAAATTAGCCCAGCTAATGGAAAGCAAAGTTACTCCAAGTGTTCCTAAACACTGTGGAATCTGTTCTTTGGACACACATTACACCGATGCTTGCCCAACTCTTTTCGAAGACTATGTTGAGGAAATTAATGCAGTTGGCACAAACTATACCCCTGGAGGGAGATATTACCCCAATTTTCGTTGGAGTAATCAATCCAATGCTCAGCCAAGACAACAATTTTCTCAGCCAAGACCCCCTTTTCCTCAAAAAGCCACAAGGTGATTCTTCTAGACTTGAGGATATTGTTACTCGAATTGCTTCATCGCAATTTAAATTTCAAAAGACTGCTCTCAAGATAGATTCAATCAAGTGAAGACAACAGTCGACACTATAATTGAAGAGATGGGAAAATTGGCAAACGAAGTCAGAGATATGAAATTGCAAGGACAAGCTAGGATACCTGCTCAATCAAAAGTCAATCCCAAAGAAAACATAAGCTCAATTGCGTTAAGAAGTGGGAAGATGCTAGATAAACCTTTACTTGTCAAAACATATGAAGAGGAGCAGAAGAAAGCATCAATGACGAAACCTGAAGAGTTAATTGAAGCTTTTGAAATTGACACTGAAGTCAATGGTGAACTAGCCACCGATTCAAAGAAAGTGGAGAAGGAAATTCTTCCTGAAAAGCCTAAATCAGCACCATATCATGCAAGAACCAAAAAGAAGAATGAGATTGATCCTGTCATCTTGGAGACATTCAGCAAAGTTGAGGTGAATATTCCACTTTTGGATGCTATTCAACAAATTCCGAAATATGCAAAATTTCTTAAGGAGCTTTGCACCAACAAGAAACGATTGCAAGGTAAGATTTCTGTTGTAGAAAGCATCTCTGCTATAATTAAAAAGGAATTACCTCCAAAGCTAAAGGATCCAGGTATGTTTTCTATCTCATGTTCAATTGGTGAAGGTAAGATAAATAATGCTATGTTAGACTTAGGAGCTTCTTTAAGTGTTATGCCTTATACCACTTATTCTGTTTTGAATCTTGGACCTTTGAAATCTACTGATGTTGTGCTCCAGTTAACCGATAGATTTTTAGTGAAGCCTGAAGGAGTTCTAGAGAATGTGTTAATCAAGGTTAACACCTAATATTTCCTGTGGATATTTATGTGTTGGAGATGGAGGAAGATGATTCTAAAAATCATTGTCCTTTGTTGCTTGGAAGACTATAAAGCAGTGATAACTAAAAAATGCACCCCAAAAGGTATGCTGCAATAGTATAATTTGCATCATGTTAATTCCGGCAAGGTCGACATAAAAGGTCAAAAAATATTGTACAATGACAAAAATGGAAAAAATGTGAAATGAAAGGCAAAAATTGCATCACCAAAACTTTATATATGAATATTATCCATCATGAGATAGGGAAGGGAGTCTTCAAGTTACAAATTAAGAAAAACATGCAATTGAAGTTTGATATGAAAGCGGGGAGGCCCCATCAGCATAGATTTCTCAAAATATGTAAAAGCAAAGGGGAAAACAAAGGGTCATTGTTTTTTTTGGCCAGAACAAAGGGTCATTTCAATAGTGAATTAATTGAGCAGTAAATTGGGGAAGTTATCTGTCTTTCACCCCATCAGCATTCAGTACTTAGGAAAAATTTTAAATGTAGCATCAGAGATCATCAGACACTAGTCCCTCCCCCTAACATGCTTTCCAGCCAATTCCATTCATTTCATTTATAATGAAAGCATGTTTAATCACCAACTTCTACACTTTGTAATTCTTGAACCCCAATTGAATACTATATAATATATATTATTACCTTTTCTTATAAGGTCAAACTCATTTACAGAGGAATGTGGTAATATTAAATCACCTTTTATGCATTAATTTTTATGAAAATTTCCATCAAATTTAAGTTCGGGTCAAAATCATTTTGAGTTCAGGTAAATATTTCCCATTCGGAAATTTTTTAGGTTTAAGTACTTTTTTTATATGTGTAAAATTCGATTCGAAATGTATATGCAGTTAGATATTGATCATGGATGGATATGTATAAATGCAAGTTCATTTTGCAACCTTGTATAATTAGATATGGAAAAAGACCATATTCCTCTTACAATACAAACAAAAAACATAATCCTAGCTACTTTGATGAGAAGACAGGCACTATCAAATTAGAGGAAGACAGAAGAGCAGAATTAGGAGAAAGATATTTGGACAGGTTACTGGATCACATGGTGGTCTCATGAGTCATGGACTCATGACTCATCTAAAAACCTAAACTTGCAGTTGGGTTTCCTATGGTAATAATAAAACATTTATAATGATTTTAGTAAGTGAAAAAAGCCTGCCCAAGTTTTTAATGAGAGGATAAAGAATGGAAATGAAAGGTGTATGTGGAAGCTAAATGGGGCAGTGAAGAGGTCTTGGCTCTACCCTTATTTAAAACATAAGGTCTTATATTCTCCCATAGTTTTTTAGTAGACTGAGCCCAAAATCTGTCTTTTGCATTTAAAGCTTACCCCTTTTTTATTAATGACAAATTCAGAGATAGTAAGTGAAGTAAAGAAGATTGTAAGTATATCTATCTATCTATCATCACTTGTGAATTGAAAAAGAAAAGCTAATCAAACCCAACAACCCATTGTCCTTTCAAATTCATTCAAAAAAAAAAAAAAAAAAAGAAAGAGAGAGAGACTTTGGGTGAGTAGGAGTATTTATTTATGCGTTTTGTAAAGGGGATTGAATTTCACTTTCCTTGACAGTGTTCTAGCTGTCTTCTGGTGATTCAAAGTCAGAGAATTAAATTTGGGTTTGGGGTCTAGAGATTTTTCCAGGTGGTGAAAATTTATCTTCCTATATAGTAGCCCAAGTATATTTAAGATATAGAGAGTGGTTTCTGTTTCTGAGTAGCTTTCAAAAAAGTGGAGAGATGTATGGGTATATCTGTTCCTATTGTCTAGAAAAGCTGGTTTTATTTATAATATTTGGACAGGGAGAGGAACGTTTTCTCAGCAACTCTATATTCATCTCCTTTATTAATTATTTCTCTGTATATATTTAAAGAAACTCACAAAAGGGTTTTTGTCATCTCCACTTTGCTTTAATTTTCTCCGAGTTTATATTCCTCTACTTCTTCTCCTACTTGTTCATCTGCTTAATTACCATAATGGAGTCTTCCAAGATCTTTGGAGGCAATGAAGAATGCCACAGCAGTGAATCAGGGTGGACAATGTACATTGGTTCCCCTATACAAGGCGGCGGCGACGACGACGGTGACGACGGGGAAAGTGAGGAAGCAGCTGCTGTTTTTAATGGTAACAATGGTGGTCGTGCTAATGGAACAGCTGATCATGACAGTGATGATTCCATGGCTTCTGATGCGTCTTCGGGTCCAAGCCATTATGGGAATATGGAAGTTGGCCTTAGGCATGGAACGTCCTGTTTCAAGCATGAAAATGAAGATGATGAAGAGGAAGAAGGGAATTCTAAGTTTTTGGACAAGAAAGCTACGAAGAAATCCATGGAAAAGCAAAATTTCGGAATGAAGAAGAAAGGAGAGATCAAAGAAGAGATGGCATTCAAGGCAAAAGGAGCTACTACTACAAATATTACTCCTCGAAGTAGTTCCAAGGTAAGAAAAAGCATTTGGCTAGGGAAAAGAAAGTAGAAAACTTTAGTTGTTTTTCCCCCACTCTTTTGCTGTTATTTTGGAGGTTTTTGCAGGGAAGCATGTGCTAGATAAGAACTTATCTATATGTTTTGTTGGTATCAAAAGCTCATATGTAAGAGTTCAATCATCAAAATTAATACTAGTACAACGACCATGTTCCCATCCTAAATGTGGTTTTAAGTTACATTGTTATAAGCTTTTGTTTTGTTTCTTCACTCTTAAATTTTACTTGTACCATCGAGCTTTTCAATGTGTGAAGAGTCTCTCTTTACCTGCAGGATTGCTAGTTCTAAAGTTCTAACACTTTACAATATTTCAACTTTTTATGAATTCTCTCAGAAAAAATCGATTCAGGTTTTGTATTCATGTCAAAATATCTTATACGTATGTTGACAAAATTGGTGATAGATTTCTGTGTAATTCACACCCTGCCACGTTTAATCCTGACGAACATTAGTTTTAGAAGTTTCAACACAATTGACTAAGTAACTCTTCCGACGAAAATGATTGAACTAATTATTGAACAAGCCTTGAAGGGACAAATCATGAATGTAGCCAAATTTTTTTTTTTTTAGATAAAAGCAGGACTTTCATTTACGATAAAGAATTAGAGTACAATCAGTTTGCAAAGAATTATTAAGCCAAACTGGTATCCTCAATCAATACAATTTCTCCATCTAAAGATAATCCAAAATGAACAAGCTCACGAGCAACTACATTGTCATGTTTGCTAATATGCTGGAAAGAACAAAACTCCAAAGAAAGCCTCAAAAGCTTGGCATCCTAAAAAAATGTAGAATACCTTGGTTCAAAATGTTTGTAACTTATTTCTCTTGAATGAGGTATTAAATTCAAGTCTTATAAACAGAGAACATATTGTTATTGAAACAATAGTACTTTTTTATTTCTTAATGGTCCAATATAGATCTGAATATAATCAATCGTAAATTGTTATAAACAGATACGAACATTTGTGGTATAGAAAAAAAAATTCTATAACTTATTATTGTTATAAACGGATACTTGTTCAATATTTAACATTATTCTATAATAACTTATATAAAATTAATGGGATCTAAAATGTGCATCAAATTTATTAGTACATGAAGGGATAAAATCAATTATCAGGCGTCTAGCTAGCTAGCTGTTGTATATGGACAAAACCTTATGTGTAAACCCTCAAGATTTTTGCGTTTCCACTGTTCCACTTCCACAGATAATTTATGTTAACCATAGACAAATAATAAGAATGAATTGCAGTCATATTCATATGTACATTGGAAAGTCGAACCCAATAAAAATTGTCCACAACATATCATAATAGGTCCGAGACATGATGTTGTTTGTATTTTAGGTAAAGAGACTTATATACAGTTGAGCACCACAGGAGAGGAAAGCCAAAACAGTGGAATGGAACAAAATATGGAGTATATATAAGCTCTAAAAATGGACATAATCTACAGCAAAAAATAGAGGAAAAAATAGGAATTGTGATTGAAAAGAAAAGATATAGACAAAAGGCAAACACAAAGTGGTGGATCCAATGGGGACACATTGCCCTGCACGTGGGGTGAATGGAATTTTAGTAATTTGCCTAAAGATTTTGACAATTCCACGACGGCCAGCCCACCTCAACTAATATTATAGCTCTTGCGTGGAGGGTCCTCGTGACTGCCAACAAAACTACGTCGCTTTCAGGCTATGCTGGTTTTTGCTAACCCATTTCGCCTTCTTCATGACCACTCCCCTCCCCTCCCCTTTCACTACCAAACAAATTTGCAATAACGTAAACTTCCCATATTTTCCATTGTAAGTATTACTATTAACACATTATTATATTTCTCACAAATGATTAACCTTTTCTTTTACATTTTCATTGTCTACAATTTAATATGCCATATATATGAGGTACAGCTAGTTGATTGAATATTAATGTTAAATATTGTTAAGAAGTAGAATAATGGTGTTGCATGAAGTGGTAAAATTGATTGATCGAGATGTTTTTGGATGTTGAAGAATTCAATTTCTACTTTTGATAATTTGGATAACATGGAAAGGTTTCCAGCCTAGCTTTTTAATTATGGTGAAACATTCATTACCCATTTTGAACCAAATACTTGTCTCTGCAAGATCCAATTTCTCTTATCGGGATGGCATTCATTGCAATTTGCAAGCTTGAAGCAAAACTAAATTAAGTGAAAATCATAAACAAACGAGAGCCTGTTGGAAACCCCATAAATAAAATTAGGCAAATTTTGGGGGAAATGCGAAAACGACATCAGGTCGATAGAAAGAGAGTCGGCAAATATGGAAGAGCAAAGGTGACATCATTGGGGTTGCAATTAATGGACCCTTTAAAGTCATGAGCTTAAGGAAAAAAACTAGATCATAAATAAGGGTACTACAGGGCATGTGATCACTTGTTGAATATAGCTATGCATATTTCGTTTTCAGGGTTTTGGAAGTGGCAATCTCCATTAATAACTCGTCTGGGGCTCCACCGGAGGCTGGTTCCATCTCCATAGAGGGGTGCAAAATATGGTTGTTTTCCATCAAAATGACTTCAATATTTTTGTCAGGGCCATATGGGAAGGTAAGGAAGATGTATTTGCCGATGAATTCCGGTTTTGCAGATCAGAAACTAGCTATAACTAGCTGGCCATGTAGTCCAGCCTTTGGGGATCCTGCCTGATCATACAATATTGACAGCCACAACTGAAAAAGATTGAAAGGGAAAAACAGAATTGGAACTTGGACCCCTGCCAAATTCAGCATGTCATCATGAGATGTTTCATCCAGATGTTTCATCCCCAAGGGTTTATATAGTCTTAAATGTCATAACATGGTTAATACTGAGAAGTACCTACAACAAATTTTGTTTAATTTTTTTTTATCCTCATCCGGTATTCAGGGTTTTGCTTGATTAATTTGAATTCGACCCATAAGCTGCATCGCACACCTGGGTTTGATGGGTGAGTTTACCAATGGGGACGGCTGCCTACGTAAGGTCTCGAACCTGAGACCTAATATCACTCGATGCAACCTGCAGGTGACATTGGTAAATTTTGTATAACTTTTATTTTTAAGTATCTTAGGGCATATGATTAATACCTTAATTCAATTTTTTTTGTTTCCCACCTGTTATTCAAAGTTTTGCTCTGACTAATCCGGATTCGATTTGGGTCGTGCACCTAGGTTTGGTGGGTAAGTCTACCAACAAGGGCGGCTGCGTATGAAAGATCTCGAACCTAAGACCTGGTTTAGCTGAAATAAGTCGCTTAACACTTGATCCAATCCCTTGTTGGTCTTCCTAATCAATTCAATTTGAACACTGTTTGCCATCACAAGTAAATTTATTGGTACATCTATGAAGCAAACATGTGTGTAGAGTATATATGGCAAGATGGGCTTATAATGGTGCTTTTTAAACTCTAGTAGAATCAACCTTTAGGGTTGTTGCCCGATTTGATATGTAAGGCCTAGACCATTTTTAACTAAAACGACCTTGGACTGCTCTTTATTTTTTCTAAAAAAAAAACCGCTCGAATATTGTTCAATAAATTCAGCCAAAGCCCAAATGTAATTAGCCAAACATACCTCTATAAACACAAAAAAGACACCAATTGCTAATTTTGCTACCTTCACTTCAAAAGCGCAAACCTTTTTTGGTGTATGAAAATGGAGGCTATCAACAGCTTATAGAATAAATGGGTTGAAAGAAAGCGGTAGCTTGAATCTCTGGAAAAACTTGTAAAAATAATTATGCAATCACCATTCTGTTATTCCATTAGGATTTTGACTCAAATTTTCAGCCCCTATAGTTAAAAAGAAGAGAAGCTTTTCTTCAGTTTGGAGTAAGCCTCCTAAAGAGTGCTTGAAATTTAATGTGGACGGGTCAGCCTATGGAAATCCTGGGCCTGCAGGTATCGGGGGTATATTAAGAGATGAGGCAGGTAATTCTCTTGTGGTCTTCTCTAAATCTATTGGAGTTGCAGACTCCAACTATGCTCAATGTGTTGCAATAAGGGAGGCCTTTATCATTTTTAATACTTCCAAGTGGTGTGACTCCCATTTTCTCATTGTCGAGAGCGACTCTGAAAATGCGGTGGCATAGGCAAAAGATCCTTCTAAAGTACCCTGGAGGTTGAGTAATTCCTCTATACATTTGGAAACAATTAATAAGAATTTATGCTCATGGTCTGTTGTTAAAATTCCAAGGGAACAAAATGAGGTGCCTGATAGTTTGGCTAAAGCTGGTACGACAAGGGTAAATGATGGCTGTTTTAAACTGATTTTTTTAAGAACCTCTACATTTAGAGTATTGATCTCAGGTGGTGGTTCTGATTGGAGTGGTGCTTTTTTTTTTCATCTCTTCTTTTGGTCATCTTTCTGTTGGACATATAATGATATATGTAAAAATATTTCAAAAGCTTGTATTTGTTTTTATTATCTGAGTAACGTTTTTCATTTTGTTAATATCTAACGTTACTAATTATAATAGCTTTGAATGGTTGTAAATGTTACCAACCATAATCCTTGGTTAAATGCAAAAACGTTTTCCAGCCCTTTATTTCATAAACGTTAAACATTTTTAATGCCTTAATGGCATTTATGTTTTTTTGTCTCCTCTTTACTCACCTACCGTAACTCTTGTTTCCCCTCACCTATAAATAGCTTTCTCATTTCTCATTTCCACACACCAATTTAGAAATACTTCATTCTACTTTCTAAATTCTCTTCCTCCTCCTTTTCTTGCTGGGTTACTTTCTTGTGGTTCCTGTTAGCCTCGGAATTCCAACTCCGGGAAGAGCTTGTTTAATCCTGGGGGATAGCCGTTAATAGCCGGAAATTATCCTTTAGGACAGTGTGTTGTACACGACTCAAGCTATTTTTGTCTTAAAGTTCCAACAATCTAAAGGATAATGACTGATATCACCAATGTTACCGATGATGCTGCCGCCGCCAAGCAGAACATTCCCTCCGCAAGTACTGCTGCAATGCCTATTCCACCGGTCACATATGCCAAGCCTTTTCCTGACATTTCAAAGATAGAAGTCTTCAACGGTCACAACTTCAAGCGATGGATGGAAAGAATCTTCTCAGCCCTTGATATGCATGGTGTTGCATATGCCTTAACTAATGCCAAGCCAACCGAAGCTGTCCAACTGGAGCATTGGGTTCATGCAAATAAGGTGTGTAGACATACTATAATTAGTACATTATCTAATGAGCTTTTTGATGTCTATTCTCTTTACAAAGAAGCAAAGCAAATTTGGGACTCCATGGTGACAAAGTATATCGCTGAAGATGTTGGGAAGCAAAAGTTTGTGATTAGGAACTTCTATAGGTGGGAGATGTGAGAAGACAAAGACATCAAAGACCAAATTAATGAGTACCATAAATTGGTGGATGATCTTAAGTTTGAAAATATCGAACTGCCAGAGGAGTTTGTTGCTGGAATTCTCATTGAAAAACTGTCTGATTCATGGAGAGACTACAAACAACAATTGAAGCACAAACAAAAGCAGATGTCTCTTGCTGACTTGATCGTGCACATCATCATTGAAGAAACTACTCGAAAGGAGATCCATGCAAACAAAGTCAAGGAGATAACAACAAAAGCCAACCTTGTGCAGCACCAAAACAGGTACAAAAATAGGAAAGTTGATATTAAGCATGATTACAAACCTAAGCCTACTAACCCCACTTTCAAGAAACAAGGTTCTTGTTTTGTGTGTGGCAAACCTGGCCACTATGCATCTCAATGCAGAAAGAGAATGATGGGAAACAACAACAAACCTGCCAAAGCAAGAGTTAATCTTGTTGAAGCGGATGATTCTGAGGATATTATTGCTGCAGTTGTTTCTCAAGCCAATATAATGGCAAATGTGAAAGAGTGGATTGTAGACTCTGGGGCTACAAGGCACATATGTGCCAACAGAGACGCGTTTACCTCCTACACTCCAGTAGGGGAAGGAGAAGAGACAATATATCTTGGTGACTCCCGCACTGCTCAAGTTTTGGGCAAAGGGAAGGTTCTTCTCAAGTTAACTTCGGGCAAGACTTTGGCCCTTCAAGAAGTGCTGCATGTCCCTAATATTAGGGCAAATTTAGTCTCTGTGTCCCTCTTAGGCAAAGTGGGTGTGAAAGTTGCTTTTGAGTCTGACAAGATTGTCATGACTAAGAATAATATTTTGGTGGGAAAAGGTTATTGTAATCAAGGCTTGTTTGTACTTAATATTTCAAATGTTATTAATGGAAATGCTAGTTCTTCTGCTTATATGATTGATTCCTTTGATTTGTGGCATGCTAGACTAGGACATGTTAGTTTTCCATATATTAAGAAAATGCAATCTTTGGGATTAATATCAAATGTTAGTAATACCAACTTGGATAAATGTTTGACATGTGTAGAAGCAAAGATGACTAAGAAATCTTGTAAATCTGTTAATCGTGAATCTGAATTATTAAGCTTAATACATACTGATTTAGGTGACATGAAACAATGTATGACAAGAGGTGGTAAAAATTATTATGTGACATTTATTGATGATTTCTCTTGCTATACAAAAGTTTATTTGATTAAGAATAAAGATGAAGCTTTTGATATGTTTCTTTTGTATAAATCTAAAGTAGAAAATCAATTGAATAAAAAGATAAAAAGAGTTAGATCAGATAGAGGTGGTGAATATGTATTATTGAATGATTATTGTGAAAAAGAATGAATAATACATGAGGTCACTCACCCTTATTCTCCTGAATCTAATGGTGTAGCAGAAAGAAAGAATAGAACATTAAAAGACATGATGAATGCCATGATGATTAGTTCTAATGCACATTAAAATTTATGGGGTGAAACTTTATTATCTGCATGTCATGTTCAAAATAGAATACCTTATAAGAAAACTGGTAAAACACCTTATGAACTTTGGAAAGGTTATGCTCCTAACTTAAAATATTTAAAAGTGTGTGGCTGTCTAGCTAAAGTTTTGTTGCCTGATCCAAAGAAAAGGAAAGTAGGTCCTAAAACATCTGATTGCATGTTTATTGGATATGCTGAACATAGTGCTGCATATAGGTTTCTTGTGTTGAAAAGTGATATGATTGAATGTAATACAATTATTGAAACCCAAAATGCTGAATTCTTTGAATATATGTTTCTCTAAAGACTGATTCAAATTCTCATGCACCTTTTAGTAAAGATGATTTGGTTGTTTCTGATAATGATTTGAGAAGGAGCAAAAGACCAAGAAAAGAATTTTCTTTCGGAAATGACTTTTACACTTATTTGATTGACAATGATCCTTTAACTTTTTCTGAAGCTGTTTCTTCAAAAGATAGTAGTTTTTGGAAAGATGCCATCAAGAGTGAAATTGATTCTATTCTACAAAATAAAACTTGGGAGTTAGTGGATTTACCACCTGGAGCTAAACCCATTGGTTGTAAATGGATTTTTAAAAGAAAATATCATCCTGATGGCTCTATTGATAAATATAAAGCTAGATTGGTTGCAAAAGGTTTTACACAAAAAGAAAATGTTGATTATTTTGATACTTTTGCTCCAGTAACTAGAGTTGCTTCAATTCGTGTTTTAATAGCTCTTGCCTCAGTTCACAAACTTGTTGTTCACCAAATGGATGTTAAAACTGCTTTTCTAAATGGTGATTTGGATGAAGAAATTTACATGGTGCAACCTGAAGGTTGTGTTGTTCCTGGGCAAGAGAAAAAGGTTTGTAAATTGGTAAAATCTTTATATGGTTTAAAACAAGCTCCAAAACAATGGCATGAGAAATTTGATAAAGTTATTACTTTTGGTGGATTTACTACTGTGAGAGTAGATAGATGTGTATATACAAAGATAATTGGTGATGATTGTGTGATCATTTGTTTATATGTGGATGATATGCTTATCTTTGGTACTAATGTTGATGTTGTGAATGAGACAAAGAGGTTCTTAACCTCAAACTTTGATATGAAAGACATGGGATAAGGCAATGTCATTTTGGGTATAAAGATCATAAGATGTGATGGTGGACTAATGCTCACTCAAGAGCATTATGTTGAGAGGCTACTTAAAATGTTTGGACACTTTGATGTCAAACCTGTGAGTACCCCTTATGATCCTAATACTCAATTAAAGAAAAATCGAGGAGATAGTATATCTCAATCTAACTATGCTCAGATCATTGGGAGTCTGATGCATTGGATGAATTTCACGAGACTAGAAATTGCATACGCAGTGTGTAGGTTGAGTAGATATACTCAAAATCCCAATCAAGATCATTGGAATGCCTTGAGCAGAGTATTAAAATACTTGAAAGGTACTACTAATTATGGTATCTTTTATAGTGGATTTCCCGCTGTATTAGAAGGATACAGTGATGCAAACTGGATCTCTGATTCAGATGAGACAAAATCCACAAGTGGATATGTGTTCACTCTTGGAGGTGGTGCTGTGACATGGAATTCATCTAGGCAAACAATTATTGCCAGATCAACTATGGACTCTGAGTTTGTTGCCCTAGACTTGGCTGGCAACGAAGCAGATGGTTAAGAAATCTCTTAACTGACATTCCACTTGGAATGAAACCAACTCCTTCTGTGTCTAAGCATTGTGATTGCCAAGCGGCAATAGCCGTTGCAAAGAATAAAACTTTCAATGGCAAGAATAGACATATTCGTCTAAGACATGATGTGGTAAAACAGCTGTTAAAAGATGGAATTATTTCCATTGACTATGTGAAGTCAGAAGTGAATTTGGCCGATCCTCTGACTAAACCCTTGGGTAGAAAATTGATCAGTGATACATCGAGGGAAATGGGACTAAAGCCAATTGTGAAAACTAATAGTGATGGTAACCCAACCTATGTGAATGGAGATCCCATGAAATAGGTTCATATGGGTAATAACAAGTCACTTATTAGTTATATTAAACACTATATAATATATGAAGTCCCTTCTATGGTGTAAATGGTGTAAATGCTCCAAAGTTGAAAGGCTAACTTAAAAAACTTTTAATGATTTACCATATCCCTTATGGGTGGTGTATTAACTGCAAAATACACTTGATGGAAATCACCTATATGAGTGTGAAGTGAGGCCGCTTCCATGAGAATTTGGCTGATTCTCTAGAGCACTCATGAATACCGGGCGCATGCATGGCCGAAAAGCACAAAACCGTGTTGAACCACAAAGAATTGTGGGGGTGTAATCTGATTGGTGAAAATATAATGTACAACAAAAGAATTTTTGGTTCATAGAAGTTTCAAACTTCACCAAAATTCTGTGCACTATATATCTCATTCTTTCTAGGTTTGGTTCATAGCCCAGAAGGAACCAGTCCCGATGGATTACATTCACCTGTCTTAAACCCAGCAAACTTATCTTCCTCGAATTAAGCTTTTGAAATATGTGGGGGATTGTTGGACATATAATGATATATGTAAAAATATTTCAAAAGCTTGTATTTGTTTTTGATTATCCAAGTAACGTTTTTCATTTTGTTAATATCTAATGTTACTAACCATAATAGCTTTGAATGGTTGTAAACGTTACCAGCCATAATCCTTGGTTAAATGCAAAAACGTATTCCAGCCCTTTATTTCATAAACGTTAAACATTTTTAATGCCTTAATGGCATTTATGTTTTTTGGCTCCTCTTTAGTCACCTACCGTAACTCTTGTTTCCCCTCACCTATAAATAGCGTTCTCATTTCTCATTTCCACACACAAATTTAGAAATACTTCATTCTACTTTCTAAATTCTCTTCCTCCACCTTTTCTTGCTGGGTTACTTTCTTGTGGTTCCTGTTAGCCTCGAAATTCCAACTCCGGGAAGAGCTTGTTTAATCCTGGGGGATAGCCGTTAATAGCCGGAAATTATCCTTTAGGACAGTGTGTTGTACACGACTCAAGCTACTTTTGTCTTAAAATTCCAACACTTTCTTCTAGTTTGAGGAGAGACTGACGAGTGGGGAATGGTTGTCTTCTCTTTGGCTTTTTTATCTTAGGAAAGGCTGGGCTCTTTTTTTGATTTTGTTCTTGTTGTTTTTGGTGATTGTTGGCTTTGATGATTAATAAAAGTTTCTTTACCTTTCAAAAAAAATCCTAATTAAATTTGGATTTGGATTTGGATTTTTTAGCCATATTGTTTGGTGGATAAAAATATTTGGTAAACAAGAATTCTAATAAGAAAGGGATTACTTGGAGGCTAGGTTTGTGCTAGTATAAATAGAGAGTTTCTCTATGGGTTTTGTATGCTTGGAGAAAAGATGTAGTCTAAGGGTTTGATTTGGGTGGAGACATCCTATAGGACAAGAGGATGGTCCTCGTGGGGGTGTGTGTGTGATTGATTGCTATGGTGTTTGGTTTGATTGATGTGATTGTTAGTTTATATAAACCGAGCGAGAGTGCTCAAAGATTATTGGGTTTGGTTTAGAATTGATTGTTAGATTGGGTTGAGAGTTATTGATAATTATGTGTGATGTAATTTTTTATAACTAGTGGATCTTCTCTTCTCATCCGTGGACGTAGACAAGATCAGTGCTGAACCACGTAAAATCTTGTTTCTTGTGTGGATGATTTATTATTCTAATTGTTTCCGCTTACATGATTAATTGGTAGATTATAAATTGGGATATCCGTGTTACAACACATTTACCTCATTTGAAGATATGGTGAACTATAAGTCTACAACCACAAATCGCATGCCAGAGCCAAGCTTTGGACTTATGGGGCATTTGGTTAGGGGGTATCTTAGATTACGGGCAGAATCTGCCCTTCGGGGAATCTGGGATATCTATGTTTCGTTATATTTGGCTAACATTCTGGGGGTCGGGATTCCGGGTGCCACGTCAGATTAGTGGGAATGTTGCCCGGAATCTGACCAAAAAATATACCCACCACCGGCCCCCTTGGTTATCTTAGATTCCCCTGGAATCTTAACTTTTTTCACGAAGATGCCCCTCCCTTTTTACCCTTTCGGACGCTAATGCCATCATAGTTGTCTTTATTTACAACTTATACCAACCCTTGAAATATAAATACTCAAATAAGAAATCAGATATATTTTTGCATTCTTCATCAAAACCCTAGCCCCCTCTCATTTTCTCTCTCGATTTCTCGATCTCAGCTCAATTTGCCGCGAAATTTGGCCATTAAAGTGTCGATTTTCACCGTCCTCGAGATTGTAAGTGTCCCTCAGTTCAATTGTTTTGTTAAATAATGCCTCTGTTTTGCTTTAAATCAGGGTTCAATCGAAAATTCTAGGGTTTTTCTTTTGCTATTGTTCAAAAATAATTTATGGGTTTTGCTTTGTTGGTTGTTGCAATTTTATTGCTGCCATTTGTTGCGATTTTCCTTTTAAAATTTCGTTTTAAAATTCGAAAATAATTTTATGGGTTTTGTTTTGGTGTTTGTTGCAATTTTGTTATAGTGCCATTTTTTCTTGGAAACAAATGTAGTTATTTTGAGTTTACAATATTGAATTTTTGCATCGCCAGAGAAAAAATAGAAGAAAATGAATAAGTAAACAGATGGAAGGGATTTAACAAAGTGTCTATATCCAAATCAAGACTAAAAGTTCGATGAAATGCTCAAATTAGGCCCAATTATTTTGATTGAATCTAATTAGGCCTAAACTTATATTGATTGTGCGATATTAGGCACATTTTGCATGAAGAAAATGCCTAATGTGGTTGAAAATCCTAACTGTTAAACCTAATTAGATTCATTGAAAAGAATTAGTCTTGATTTGAGCATTTTGCCAAACTTTTAGACCTGATCTGAACATTTACCCTCTAAAAAATTAGGGGAACTTAAGCACAAAGCTTTGCCAATTATATTAAGACTCCACTCCAGAGGTAGCCATATCGTCAGTTTACCATTATTTTTGGCTCTTTATGCGCTAGCTGGGGCAAATATGTCTATAAGACAAACTCAATGGTATATATAAGACAAATATGTGTACCATAAATATAGAGGATTTGGTGACAAAAAGAGCCAAATTTTTATTACATAAAACTTACAAACTCCATCTCAAACACCTAAAAATTGGTGAATACTGAATAGATATATCATAAACGGAAGGAGGTAATTGACCGGGAAATTAATAATCTTTTTACAGTCTCAACTCTCAAGTATAAAAATGGTATTGATGCTCTCTAGACACTTCGAAAATTCATAGACAAGAAGGAAGTGAAGGGTTGACAAACTAAAAAGTTAGATGTTTCTCTTAATGTATTGTAGTATTCGTTAAGATCTATTTACACGTGCTCATCAAGATCTGACTGCATCCAACTTTTCCGGCCTTGGCTTGCTATAGCTTTGTGGAAATGATGAGGGTGTTGGAACTTTAGGACAAAAGTATAGCTTGAGTCGTGTAGGACACACTGTCCTAAAGGATAATTTCCGGCTAACGGCTATCCCCCAGGATTAAACAAGCTCTTCTCGGATTTGAAATTCCGAGGCTAACAGGAACCACAAAAGAATGTAACCCAGCAAGAAAAGGAGGAGGAAGAGAATTTAGAAAGTAGAAGAAAGTGTTTCTAAATTGGTGTGTAGAAATGAGAAGTAAGGAGGGTTTATATAGGCCAAGGCAATGGGGGTTACAAAGTTGGAGGAGCCAAAATATTAAAGTGGAATAATGGGGCTGTCTAAACGTTTTTGAACATTGGTGTAAAGGAGTGGAATGTTTCTTGACGTTTTGCAAAATAGGTGGAGACGTTACAATATTTGAAGAGAAACGTTATATACCATAATGATGACTTTTGGCTTTTGAAATACATGACATTTTATATGTCCAACAATCCCCCACATATTTCAAAAGCTTATTTAGAGAAAGATAACTTTGCTGGGTTTAAGACAAGTGAATGTAATCCATCGGGACTGGTGCCTTTTGAGCTATGAACTAGACCTAGAAAGAATGAAATATATAGTGCACAAAATTTTGGTGAAGTTTGAAACTTCTATGAACCAAAAATTCTTTGTTGTACATTATATTTTCACCAATCAGATTACACCCCCACAATTCTTTATGGTTCAACACGGTTTTGTGCTTTTCGGCCATGCACGCGCTCGGTATTCATGAGTGCTCTAGAGAATTAGCCAAATTCTCATGGAAGCGGCCTCACTTCACACTCATATAGGTGATTTCCATCAAGTGTATTCTGCAGTTAATACACCACCCATAAGGGATATGGTAAATCATTAAAAGTTTTAAAAACTTAGCCTCTCAACTTTGCAGCCTTTACACTATTTACACCATAGAAGGGACTTCATATATTACATAGTGTTTAGTATAACTAATAAGTGACTTGTTATTACCCATATGAACCTATTTCATGGGATCTCCATTCACATAGGTTGGGTTACCATCACTATTAGTTTTCACAATTGGCTTTAGTCCCATTTCCCTCGATGTATCACTGATCAATTTTCTACCCAAGGGTTTAGTCAGAGGATCGGCCAAATTCACTTCTGACTTCACATAGTCAATGGAAATAATTCCATCTTTTAACAGCTGTTTTACCACATCATGTCTTAGACGAATATGTCTATTCTTGCCATTGAAAGTTTTATTCTTTGCAACGGCTATTGCCGCTTGGCAATCACAATGCATAGACACAGAAGGAGTTGGTTTCATTCCAAGTGGAATGTCAGTTAAGAGATTTCTTAACCATTCTGCTTCATTGCCAGCCAAGTCTAGGGCAACAAACTCAGACTCCATAGTTGATCTGGCAATAATTGTTTGCCTAGATGACTTACATGTCACAACACCACCTCCAAGAGTGAACACATATCCACTTGTGGATTTTGTCTCATCCGAATCAGAGATCCAGTTTGCATCACTGTATCCTTCTAATACAGCGGGAAATCCACTATAAAAGATACCATAATTAGTAGTACCTTTCAAGTATTTTAATACTCTGCTCAAGGCATTCCAATGATCTTGATTGGGATTTTGAGTATATCTACTCAACCTACACACTGCGTATGCAATGTCTGGTCTCGTGAAATTCATCAAATGCATCAGACTCCCAATGATCTGTGCATAGTTAGATTGAGATATACTATCTCCTCGATTTTTCTTTAATTGAGTATTAGGATCATAAAGAGTACTCACAGGTTTGACATCAAAGTTTCCAAACTTTTTAAGTAGCCTCTCAACATAATGCTCTTGAGTGAGCATTAGGCCACCATCACATCTTATGATCTTTATACCCAAAATGACATTGGCTTCTCCCATGTCTTTCATATCAAAGTTTGAGGTTAAGAACCTCTTTGTCTCATTCACAACATCAACATTAGTACCAAAGATAAACATATCATCCACATATAAACAAATGATCACACAATCATCACCAATCATCTATCTTTGTAAATCCACCAGAAGTAATAACTTTATCAAATTTCTCATGCCATTGTTTTGGAGCTTGTTTTAAACCATATAAAGATTTTACCAATTTACAAACCTTTTTCTCTTGCCCAGGAACAACACAACCTTCAGGTTGCACCATGTAAATTTCTTCATCTAAATCACCATTTAGAAAAGCAGTTTTAACATCCATTTGGTGAACAACAAGTTTGTGAACTGAGGCAAGAGCTATTAAAACACGAATTGAAGCAACTCTAGTTACTGGAGCAAAAGTATCAAAATAATCAACATTTTCTTTTTGTGTAAAACCTTTTGCAACCAATCTAGCTTTATATTTATCAATAGAGCCATCAGGATGATATTTTCTTTTAAAAATCCATTTACAACCAATGGGTTTAGCTCCAGATGGTAAATCCACTAACTCCCAAGTTTATTTTGTAGAATAGAATCAATTTCACTCTTGATGGCATCTTTCCAAAAACTACTATCTTTTGAAGAAACAGCTTCAGAAAAAGTTAAAGGATCATTGTCAATCAAATAAGTGTAAAAAGCCATTTCCAAAACAAAATTCTTTTCTTGGCTTTTGCTTCTTCTCAAAATCATTATTAGAAACAACCAAATCATCTTTACTAAAAGGTGCATGAGAAATTGAATCAGTCTTTAAAGGAAACATATTTTCAAAGAATTCAGCATTTTTGTTTCAATAATTGTATTGCATTCAATCATATCACTTTTCAACACAAGAAACCTATATGCAGCACTATGTTCAGCATATCCAATAAACATGCAATCAGATGATTTAGGCCCTACTTTTCTTTTCTTTGGATCAGGCAACAAAACTTTAGCTAGACACCCCCACACTTTTAAATATTTTAAGTTAGGAGCATAACCTTTCCAAAGTTCATAAGGTGTTTTACCAGTTTTCTTATAAGGTATTCTATTTTGAACATGACATGCAGATAATAAAGCTTCACCCCATAAATTTTCATGTGCATTAGAACTAATCATCATGGCATTCATCATGTCTTTTAATGTTCTATTCTTTCTTTCTGCTACACCATTAGATTCAGGAGAATAAGGGTGAGTGACCTCATGTATTATTCCTTCTTTTTCACAATAATTATTCAATAATACATATTCACCACCTTTATCTGATCTAACTCTTTTATCTTTTTATTCAATTGATTTTCTACTTCAGATTTATACAAAAGAAACATATCAAAAGCTTCATCTTTATTCTTAATCAAATAAACTTTTGTATAGCGAGAGAAATCATCAATAAATGTCACATAATAATTTTTACCACCTCTTGTCATACATTGTTTCATGTCACCTAAATCAGTATGTATTAAGCATTAATAATTCAGATTCACGATTAACAGATTTACAAGATTTTTTAGTCATCTTTGCTTCTACACATGTCAAACATTTATCCAAGTTGGTATTACTAACATTTGATATTAATCCCAAAGATTGCATTTTCTTAATATATGGAAAACTAACATGTCCTAGTCTAGCATGCCACAAATCAAATGAATCAATCATATAAGCAGAAGAACTAGCATTTCCATTCATAACATTTGAAATATTTAGTACAAACAAGCCTTGATTACAATAACCTTTTCCCACCAAAATATTATTCTTAGTCATGACAATCTTGTCAGACTCAAAAGCAACTTTCACACCCACTTTGCCTAAGAGGGACACAGAGACTAAATTTGCCCTAATATTAGGGACATGCAGCATTTCTTGAAGGGCCAAAGTCTTGCCCGAAGTTAACTTGAGAAGAACCTTCCCTTTGCCCAAAACTTGAGCAGTGCGGGAGTCACCGAGATATATTGTCTCTTCTCCTTCCCCTACTGGAGTGTAGGAGGTAAACGCGTCTCTGTTGGCACATATGTGCCTTGTAGCCCAGAGTCTACAATCCACTCTTTCACATTTGCCATTATATTGGCTTGAGAAACAACTACAGCAATAATATCCTCAGAATCATCCGCTTCAACAAGATTAACTCTTGCTTTGGCAAGTTTGTTGATGCATAGTGGCCAGGTTTGCCACACACAAAACAAGAACCTTGTTTCTTGAAAGTGGGGTTAGTAGGCTTAGGTTTGTAATCATGCTTAATATCAACTTTCTTATTTTTGTACCTATTTTGGTGCTGGACGAGGTTGGCTTTCGTTGTTATCTCCTTGGCTTTGTTTGCATGGATCTCCTTTCGAGTAGTTTCTTTAATGATGATGTGCACGATCAAGTCAGCAAGAGCCATCTGCTTTTGTTTATGCTTCAATTGTTGTTTGTAGTCTCTCCATGAATCAGGCAGCTTTTCAATGAGAATTCCAGCAACAAACTCTTATGGCAGTTCGATATTTTCAGCCTTAAGATCATCTACCAATTTATGGTACTCATTGATTTGGTCTTTGATGTCTTTGTCTTCTGACATCTCCCACCTATAGAAGTTCCCAATCACAACTTTTGCTTCCCAACATCTTCAGCGGTATACTTTGTCACCATGGAGTCCCAAATTTGCTTTGCTTCTTTGTAAGGAGAATAGACATCAAAAAGCTCATTAGATAATGTACTAATTATAGTATGTCTACACACCTTATTTGCATGAACCCAATGCTCCAATTGGACAGCTTCGGTTGGCTTGGCATCAATTAAGGCATATGCAACACCATGCATATCAAGGGCTGAGAAGATTCTTTCCATCCATCGCTTGAAGTTGTGACCGTTGAAGACTTCTATCTTTGAAATGTCAGGAAAAGGCTTGGCATATGTGACCAGCGGAATAGGCATTGCAGTAGTACTTGCAGAGGGCATGTTCTGCTTGGCAGCGGCAAGAGCAGCAGCGGTGGCGACAGCAACATCGGTAACATCGGTGATATCAGCCATTATCCTTTAGATTGTTGGAACTTTAGGACAAAAATATAGCTTGAGTCGTGTAGGACACACTGTCCTAAAGGATAATTCCCGGCTAACGGCTATCCCCCATGACTAAACAAGCTCTTCTCGGAGTTGAAATTCCGAGGCTAACAGGAACCACAAAAGAATGTAACCCAGCAAGAAAAGGAGGAGGAAGAATTTAGAAAGTAGAAGAAAGTGTTTCTAAATTGGTGTGTAGAAATGAGAAATGAGGAGAATTTATATAGGCTAAGGCAATGGGGGTTACAAAGGTGGAGGAGCCAAAATATTAATGGCATTAATATGGCTGTTAAAACGTTTTTGTATCTTTGGTATTATGGCTAAAACGTTACATATCAAAGATATTATGATTAGTAACATTAGGGTATTAACAAAATGAAAAAACGTTACTTGGATAATCAACAACAAATATAAGCTTTTTGAAATACTATATCATATTATATCCAATAATTAGTTGTTAATGTTTAATTCTATTACTAGATACCTCACAAGATTTTTCAATTTATGTATGAAAGTATTGATTCCTGATTAGTTGTTAATGTTTAATTCTGTTATTGGATACCTAACAAGTTTTTTTTCAATCAGATGCCTCCTCTAAACCCTAAACTCCATGTTATTGAATCATTGATGAAGAAGAGATTTTGGATACTAATGAACCTCCTTTGAAACCCATTATATCTTCTAATTTATTTGTTTTTTTTTCTTCTTTTACCAGTATAACATGAAATCTTTTATGTTTGGCCTTTTTCATTTAAAGCACGATGATCATCCAAGTTTGTTTTTTGCTCTTTATGTTATACATACTATATTCTTAACTGGAGACCCTTATGTCCTATGCATCTTCTCTTTTCATGCCTAATTTCTAATTCAATAGTTGTACAACAATTTTCCAAACTCGATATACAGACACAAGCCTGCGACGAAGCGCGGCTCAAATTCTAGTATATATAGGAACTCATGGAAAGAAATATGCACAAATATATAAGAAATAATCAAGTAATACTGACAATGCCACAAATCTTGCAGACAATTCCCTATTCTTTAGTTGAATTGGAGCTGGTCAAGTATCATCAAGAAAATTATTAAAAGTTCGTAATACACAATTAATGGCTGAAATCTCAATTTGGTACCAAACCTTTCAAGAAAATCACAATTTAATACGAAACCTTTTATTTTGGCCAATTTAGTACCAAACGTTTTATAAATAGATCAATTTAGTACTTTTTCAGATCTGCCGTTAGGCCGTGAGAGACACGCGCTATGTCACGCGTAAAAAGGATCCTTTCTGACAAAAAATAGCCATGTGGCATTTTTTAATAATTATAAAATGCCACATGGAATTTAATTAATTTAAAATAAATTTATAAATTTTAGGCTAAAATAAAAATTACTAACTAAAAAAATCAAAAACCATTTTTTTCTTTTCCAGCAACCAAAAACCGAAAAAATATCTTCATTTTCTTCTCCTCTGTTTTTTAATTTTTATTCTTCCCCTTTTCTCTTTTAAACCCATCCAAAAATCAAATTAAATTATAAGTTAAGAACTGCTTTGAAATCTTCATAAGAAGAACCCCAATCTGCATTGGGCATCGTCACAAGTTCAAATGGATCCGGTTCTCGAGATTCTTCATCACAGAAAATGAAGTTTGATTTTGGTATGCATCCCTTCCTAATGTCTTGTGGATCTATGAAAGAGTAACCTGGTAAGCACTACAGCCGACTTTACCCTTTTGCTCTTCTCAACAGAACCGGCATCGTCTTCCTCCGATTTGCTACCACGCGACACTTGAAACCAGATCGAATAATGGTCAGGTCCCGATCAAGATTGACTGAAGGCAAGCATCGTAAAGGAAGCAGGCTAATCCCCAAAAACTCATGTCTTCTTGCTATTGTGCTTTTGTCCCAAATATATTCATATTACTGTGTGCAACTGGTTTTGCTTCTTCTTTTTCTTCCTTATTCTCGATCGGAATGATCAGTTTGGGGTATTTAACATGGAGCATATCACCCTTGAAATTTGGCCTGATTTTCCTTCAAGAACGAGCAAACTTGTTGTCTCCAATTGGACGTTGTCTAGATATCCTCAATTTCCCTGCTGTGGTTACTTGAACTTTGATTTGCTCCTCCTTAAAGCCTGTTGAAACATTAGATTAGACTACCCAAACAATCCTAAATATATGATATGGTACAATTTTTGGTTGAAAATTGTGGAGAAAAACAAATGTAATTCAGCGTGAATAATTATTTGCTACACTTAAGTTGGGAATTTTGTTTTGGTGAAGTAGAGGGTTAGATTATGGGTTTTTATCATTGTAGATCTAGGTTCTTGGGTTCTTGATGTTCATATTTTTTGGGTTTAGATTCAAAGAAAATAGATGATTTTGATCTGTTTTAAAGACTTTAATTGTAAAAATACGTGTTTATAGAGAGAGAATAGAGAGAAGAGAAATTTTAAAAAACAAAACTATAATCTTTAATTATATATTTTTTTTAAAAATATTAAACTGAATTTTTTGGGCCGGATAAATACTAGCTTGAAATCCACGTGGATAACGGAAAAGAATACTTAACGTGCGTGTTTTACACGTGCTAACGGCAGATCTGAAAAAGTACCAAATTGGTTTATTTATAAAACGTTTGGTACTAAATTAGTAGAAATAAAAGGTTTCATACTAAGTTGAGATTTAAAAGGTTTGATACCAAATTAAGATTTCAGCCCACAATTAATGCACAAAAATTGCAGGAATTATCTATGAGAATATCTATAATCATAGAGTTACAAATAAATAAATATATATATATATATATATATAGTAAAAGCACTATTTATAAAATTTATCTTACCAAATGTAAAAATTATCTTAATTCATAAAAAAGTAAAAGTTAACTGAGTTTTGGAGCTTTACCTTCGAGTGATTGACAATGGAGATTGCAGGTTGAAAACAAAATATTACAAATTTACTATTTAAGGTTATGTTTGGTTCGTGGTATCTTAGGTATCACGTGGTAATGTCATTTACACTACTTTCCTAGGAATGCTATTTTAGTGGGAAAGTATAATTTTTTATTTTTGTGGGAATAAGATTATCATATTTGGTTAACGTGGGAAAGTTATCAAATTTTGAGAATATAAGAAAAATGCAAGGAAAAGAGTAACACTTTCCTAGGAAAATTAACTTTCCCACTCTTTTAGATGGGAATGATATTCCCACCTAAAATTAGATTCCTCCAACCAAACATTGGGAAGTCATTTTCCCTATCTAACTTACCACACTTTCCCATTACTTTCCACAAACCAAACGCAACCTTAAAAAAATCTGATCCCTTTGAGCCAAAAAAAAATATGATCCTTAGTTCCTCTCTAAATATTTTACATTGCAAGAATAATATAACAAACATGTTTTTATGAAGTTGTTTTTGGATGTTAAAGTGGTAATATCCCATATTAGTTATGTTCGACATGATTGAGTGCTTTATATATATGAAGGGCCTCTCCACTTATGGCCAATTAGTTTTAGGTTGGATGCTTAACATGGTATCAGAACTCAGGTCTGTTCTGTTGCGTCCCAGACTCGGTTGTCCACGTGTAGGCCCATTCTGTTTCGGGTGTTGTCCCAGGCTACACGTGAGGAGGCGTGTTAAAGTGGTAATATCCCACATTGATTATGTTCGACATGACTAGGTGCCTTATATACATGAAGGGCCTCTCCACCTATGACCAATTGGTTTTAGGTTGGATGCTTAATATTGGATAAAAAACTTTCTTTTGGTGTATTCTACCTTTGGGTGGCTCTGACAATGGAGATTGCAGGTTGAAAACAAAATATTACAAATCCATTACTTAAAGAAATGTAAGGTAGATTTTCAAATAGCTAATCAATAAGATTTTTGAATCCGGATCAATATGATTTTTGAATCCAGTTACCATATAAGGATAAAATATTTTCCGATTTGTTAAATAAAGTTTTAAGTTTTAACAAATTAAGAAATTAAAATTCAAATAAAAAAGTAGATAAATATTTGGGTAGCTTGTGGATGGTAATTAACCTATTTTTATTTTAGATTCCATTTTTTTATTTGTCTTCCTTTTATCCGATTAATAATTATAATAATAATGGTTTTAATTTTAGAATTTTATTTTTTGAAATAGATTCTTTAATATTTTTTAAACATGAATATTATATGATTTTTTTGTAGGGAAAGTTCTAGATAATAATATATTTATTCTAAGTTAATTTCAAATTTCAAAATTTAAAAATTTAAATAAAATAAAAAAATGCTACATGTGGCATGAATCCTACGTGGCATGAGGAGAGCACGTCCACATAGGATGCCACCTCAACATTCTCTCTCATTCTTCCTATGATTTACTTATATATATGATTTGTCCTTTTTTTTTTGGTATTAACGCATGCTATGTTGAGTGCATGAAAGGACTTGATGTCCTTTAAATAAAGTTTTAGATTTAAGTCTTGCGAACAGAAGAAATAGATATTGGAAGAGTTTTCTCCAATTAAAGTGCGATAAGACTTGACTTTTAATTAGTCAGAATTCAATGTAATGTGACTATCAGATATAAAGGGATTCATAAAAAAAAACACTATTTCCTATAGTGAGTTTGAAGGTGGTATCAAGTCTACTTCTACAAGTATATAATTATATTCCCATGTACCTATATATTGTTGGAAATATAATAAATATATTTTGATATTTCAAAAAGACGTATATAGCTCTTATCAAATCTTTCAAATTGTATTTGGATTGTTCTGGCCAAGTCAAAATTCTGTTATGACGTTAACATGATTTCTCTGGTATTATGGCACCAACGTTCTGATATTATTTTGCTTCCCACATCCCATATTTTTAGCACCAAAATAGGAACTACCTCCCCTTCTCTTCCTATAAATATTCTGCTTTGCTAGACTTGAAAACACACCTCAAATCAGTCTTCTTTCTCTCCTCTCTTCATTTCTTCCTCCTGATGCTGCGTTTATTCTTTTCTTGTTCCTGAGATCCTGCTTCTTTGGTGCAACTGAAGTAGAGGACATGTTTTATCCTGGGAGTAACCAGCAAACAACTTCCTACACCGTTGGAAGGCCGAAAATACTCTTTAAGGGCAGTCTAACAGGCGACTCAGGTTGTGATCAATTTTTGATTTATATACTAACTATTTTCTGCAGGAAATTTTTCTACAACAATCTTAAAGAGTATGGCAAAAAAAAAAAAAAAAACGAAACCATTCCTCCAACCATCACCGAGTCTGTTGCTGCCACAAAAAATGGCCAAACATCCAACAATGCCGCTGCTCCTCTGCCCATTCCGGCGTCTGTTACCTTCGCCAAACCATTTCCAGACATCTCCAAAATTGAAGTGTTCGATGGCAACAACTTCATACGCTGGATGTAGAGGGTCTATTCTACTCTTGACATGCATGGAGTGGTGTTTGCTCTAACAGATGCTAAGCCCACTGACGACAACCTTCTTAACCAATAGATGCATGCTAATAAGGTATGCTGACACACCATCATTAGCACTTTATCTAATGAGCTCTTCGATGTCTACAGTCCATACAAAGAAGCCAAACAGATTTGGGACTCCATGATTACGAGATACACTGCTGAGGATGTGGGCAAACAGAAGTTTGTTATTGGCAACTTCTACCGTTGAGAAATGATTGATGGCAAAGACATCAAGGGGTAGATTAATGAATACCACAAGCTGGTAGATGATTTGAAGGTAGAGAACATTGAGTTGGCAGAGAACATTGAGTTGCCAGAGGAGTTCGTTGCTGCGATCCTGATCGAGAAGTTACCAGAGTCATAGAACGACTACAAACAACAACTCAAACACAAGCAGAAACAACTATCGCTTGCAGACCTGATTGTTCACATCATCATTGAGGCAACTACTAGAAAGGAAATTCAAGGAAACAAAGCCAAGGAAATCGCCACCAAAGCCAACCTTGTTCAACATCAACAACCAAGGTACAAAAACAAGAAACCAGATTTCAAGCCCAAAATGACTAACCCCACTTTCAAGAGGCAGAATACTTGCTTTGTGTGTGGCAAGCCTGGCCACTATGCAGCCCAATGTAGAAATTGGAAAATGGGAAATGACAGACCTGCCAGGCCAAAAGTTAACTTGGTTGAGCAGATGAACGTGATGACATCATTGCTGTGGTTGTTTCCCAAGCCAATGTTGTGGCTAATGTGAAAGAGTGGATAGTAGACTCTGGGGCTACTAGGCACATCTGTGCCAACAGAGATGCGTTTACCTCTTACACTACTGTGGGGGAAGGGGAAGAAATCATTTACCTTGGTGATTCTCAAGCTGCCCAAGTTCAGGGTAAAGGGAAAGTTCTTTCTTAAACTGACTTCGGGCAAGACCCTGGCCCTACAGGATGTGTGTTCCCAACATAAGGGCCAATCTAATCTCTGTTTCACTATTGGGAAAAGCGAGTGTTAAGGTTTCTTTTGAGTCTGACAAGATTGTCATGACCAAGAATAATGTGTTTGTGGGGAAGGGTTATTGTAATTAGGGACTCTTTGTACTCAACATCGTTAATGTTATTATGAATGGAAATGCATCTTCTTCTGCTTATATGGTTGATTCTATGGATTTATGGCATGCTAGATTAGGACATGTTAGTATATCTTATATTAAGAAAATGCAATCCCTTGGGTTAATTTCTAATATTGGTAAATTGTTTGATAAATGCTTGATATGTGCTGAAACGAAATTGACTAAAAAGACATGTGCTTCTGTAAATAGAGAAACTGAATTGTTGGGTTTAATACACACTGACTTAGGTGATATGAAACAATGCATGTCTAGAGGTGGTAAACAATATTATGTAACATTTATTGATGATTGCTCTCGTTTTACTAAAGTATACTTGTTAAAGCATAAAGATGAAGCCATTGACATGTTTCTTAAATACAAAGCTGAAGTTGAAAACCAATTGAATAAAAAGATAAAACGGGTTAGATCAGATAGAGGAGGTGAATATGTTCTTTTAAATGATTATTGTGAGAAGGAAGGCATAATTCATGAAGTCACTCCCCCTTATTCCCCAGAATCAAACGGTGTAGCTGAAAGGAAAAATAGAACATTGAAAGAAATGATGAATGCTATGCTTGTTAGTTCTAATGCTCATGATAATTTGTGGGGTGAAGCCTTGTTATCTGCATGTCATGTACAAAATCGGATCCTTATAAGAAAACTGGTAAAATCCTTATGTAATATGGAAAGGCTATGCTCCTAACTTAAAATATCTAAAAGTGTGGGGGTGTCTTGCTAAAGTGTTATTGCCTGATATAAAGAAAAAGAAAAGTAGGTTCTAAAACTTCTGATTGTTTGTTTATTGGTTATGCTGAACATAGTGCTGCATATAGATTTCTTGTACTGAAAAGTGATGCTATTGAATGTAATACTATTGTTGAGACAAAGAATGCTGAGTTCTTTGAACAAATATTTCCTTTGAGAAATGACACTATTTCTCATGCACCATTTCATAGAGATAATTTGACAGTTGTTAATGATGATTTGAGGAGGAGCAAGAGACCAATGAAAGAATCTTCTTTTGGTAATGATTTCTATACTTACCTTGTTGATAATGACCTTGCAACGTTTTCAGAAGCTATATCTTCTAAAGAAAGTTGTTTTTGGAAAAACGCCATTAAAACTGAAATTGACTCCATTTTACAAAATCAAACTTGGGAATTAGTTGATTTACCACCTGGTGCAAAACCAATCGGTTGCAAATGGATTCTTAAAAGAAAGTTTAACCCTGATGGTTCGATTGATAAATACAAAGCTAGACTGGTTGCTAAAGGTTTTACACAATAAGAAAACATTGATTATTTTGATACTTTTGCACCAGTTGCAAGGATTTCTTCAATTCGAGTTTTGATTGCTTTAGCTTCGATTTACAAACTTGTTATTTACCAAATGGATGTCAGAGCAGCTTTTTTAAATGGTGATTTAGAAGATGAAATTTATATGATGCAACCAGAAGGTTGTATTGTTCCGGGTCAAGAGAACAAGGTTTGTAAGTTGCTTAAGTCTTTATACGGCTTAAAGCAAGCTCCTAAACAGTGGCATGAGAAATTTGATAAAGTTCTCACTGGTGATGGATTCACTTCTGTTGAAGTTGATAGATGTATTTATATAAAATCTGTTGGTAATGATTGTGTAATCATTAGTCTATATGTGGATGACATGTTGATATTTGGAACATGTATTGATGTTGTTAATGAAACAAAGAGGTTTCTAACATCAAATTTTGATATGAAAGACATGGGAGAAGCCAATGGCATTCTAGGAGTTAAAATCATATGATGTGATGGTGGCCTAATGCTTACACAAGAGCATTATGTTGAGAGGCTACTAAAGAGGTTTGGACACTTTGATGTCAAACCAATGAGTACTCCTTATGACACAACTACTCATTTAAAGAAAAATCGAGGAGATAGTGTGTCTCAACAAAATTATGCTCAGAATAATTGGGAGTCTAATGCACTTGATGAATTATACAAGACCGGATATTGCATATGCGGTATGTAGACTGAGCAAATATACTCACAATCCC